>CM043884.1:490721-684848 GCA_024034495.1 Camelina laxa
ACAAAGTCAAAAGCCAGAAAATAATGAAACTTGCATCACTAAGAAAGATAAAACAGAGATCTTCAATATTGAAAAAGAAATGAAACTCGAATTCTCAATATTAAGAAAGTTATTGAAACCAACAATATTGAGAATTTAGTCTTTTTCAAGTACAAGATCTAAGAAATATAAAATGCAAAAGAATAATTCCCAAAAGGGTAAAATACTAGGTTTAGAGAATATCTAAAAGCTGCACACTTTTGTGGCTGCAGGTACAAGGCTTTATATAGGAGGGGAGTGGAAGCCCTAAAAATACTAAAAGACAAAAGTCAATACACGGCTCGGTCAACTCGACTTGTGCTCGGTCGAGTGGCAGGTCGAGCTGGCTTCTCGTGCATTCTCCACTCGGTCGAGTCCTCCTCAGCACACGGTCGAGTGTCTGGTCGAGTGTGCGGTCGAGTTGGACTCCGGACCTTGTTATTTCAGCCTTAACTCTCTTGCTTTCCCTTCATGATTGCTTCACTTCTTCCTCAGCATTGCTTCCATGCTCCTTAAGCTCCAAAATCACCTGTTTATGCATGAAAAGATGCAAATGCAATGCTAAACTCTAATGCATGATTAGTCCTAAAGCTATGCAATAATGGTGAAAATGGATAGCAAAATGCAAATGAATATACTAAGGGAAAACAGGGTAAAATATATGAACATCAACACCCCAAACTTAGTCTTTGCTTGCCCTCAAGCAAATAAGCAAGACATAAGAAGGTAGGTGAGGTTTGAAAGTGGGATCTCAGCTCCTAAAGCTTGCAAATAGACCATCTAGAATCAATGTCCAAGTTACTAGTACTATGATGCAAGTTGAATGAGCTGTACTTAAAGACTTAGACAAGCATATCACAACCTTTACTGATTTGAGCCTTAGATATCCACATGCATTCAAATCAACCATTTCCTTTAACATTCAATCAAGAACATGAATCAATTCTATGCAATGCTTAAACTCATTTGGCTTGGAGGTAAAGGCTTTGAGACAATGATGGTCTCTTTTTAGGTGGGGCTTATCAATATCAAGGTTCTCTCATAAAATGGATTGAGTTTTAGAAGAATGCTAAAGGTAAGAACACCTAGACACATACAAGAATAAAACCTTGTCTACCCAAAGGCACCCAAAGTGTTTATCCTAGCAATCTAAACCCAAATGATCCTAGTGCTACCCTTCTTCTTCTTTTCTCTTTCACCCTTTTCTCTTTTTGGTTTTCAAGTCTTAGGAGAGGTTTCTTATTTGATCTTTCTAGTGGGATGGGGGATTCTTACTTATTTGCTATGGTTCTCTTTTCTTCTTATTCTTAAGACATACAAGCTTTTTGCTAGACTTTTCTTTTCTTTCTTTTCTTTTCTTTAACTAGAACCATCTTCAACAATTTTTTGCTTCCCATCCTTTCACTAGACCTTGCTTTAATACAATCTCCTCTTAAAGACTCTACCCTTTTTCTTTCTTTTCTTTTTTTTTTTTTTTTCTTTTCATAACAGCCAAGTCCCAAACCCAACAAGTGAACCACCTAGTCCTATCTAGTTTGAAAAGTGCAAACTAGAACTACACAAGGCTTTACTCTTGTCAGTTCAAACCTAACACTTTCTACCAAGCTCAATCCCAAAAATAGGCCTCACACACAAGAATAAACATGGCTTGAAAGAGGTTGGTTAAGGGTAGGGAAACTGATTCTTAATGAGGAAATCAGCTACTTGGATCAACAAGAGTGGTAAAAAGGAGAAAGATGATCCAAATATGTATATGGTATCCATGAGTTTAAAGCAATGCACACATTGATAATTGAAAGTCAATATTAGGTTCTTATAGATAGGAAATGGTGTCAAATCACAACATGCTTCAATATAGACCAAATACAATGCAGGAATTCAAGGCTTGGTTCAATCTTATGCTTCTAACCACTCAACTAGCATCAAAGTACTATTAACTTGGGCATTGATCCTAGTCTAGTGAATGAGCAAGCTAACAAGGAAATACTCATCATAGATCCCTAATGCAAATATTATACAATCCTACATGAAACATGCTAAACAAGATTCTAATATGCAATGCAAACTACATGAACACTCTTTTTTTTTATAAAGATTTTTTTCAAAATTTTTCAACTTTTATGGTTTTTCTATGCCTTAGATGCTTATGCAAATACTAATATGAGGATGCTAAAAATTTGAAATAAGATCACAAAACACAATGTCAAATGCTATCTAAAACCCTCCCCCAAACTTAAATCACACAGTCCCCTGTGTGAAAGAAATTTGAATGAAGATTCAAGACTAAAAACAAAACACAAATATGAAATGCAATGATATTTACAAGTGAAGGTGATAGTGGCACCTTAAGGATTGGAGAAGAAGTTGTCCACATCCTCTTGCATGCTGTCAAGGGTGTAGTTGGGGTCTAGTTGGTGACTTGGAGATGGAGATTGGGGCAGCTCGACGATGGCGATCGACCGTGACTCGGTCGAGTGCGTGTCCGAGTGGGGTGGTCGAGCTGGACCGCGGATGTCAAAATTATGTCCTTGCTGCTGGGAGAACTGCTGGTAGAACTGCTGGTAGAGTGTTGGATCCATGAAGTATTGGGGTGGGATGGGAGGGTAACCTGGATAAGCAGCTGGAGGTGGGAAGCCATATGGTGATCTGGGCTGGAACTCGGTCGAGTACGTCGGCGGTGCTCGGTCGAGTGGGTGCTCGAGTGACCCGGTCGAGTGCCTCGAAAGCTGCTGTTCTCGGGTACTTGAGCTCCTCTTCCTCTGATTTGGCTCATACATTGAAGCCCTAGCTGGTTCCACAGGGTTCGCAACTCTTGAAAGTGCTCTAGTTGAGCTACTTCTCCTCAAAGGGCTTGATGGTGTAGGTGAAGAATTCCCACTCTTCAACTCAGCAATCTCCTTCTTTAAGCCCTTGATAGACTTAGCCATGTTGGTCACCTTCTTCTTCAGCTTATCAAACCTCTTCCCTTGCCACTTGTTCCACTTTTGCAAAAGTGTCAACCTCTTGCTATTCTCCCTCACTCCTCTACTATCCCTTGGGTTGGGCTCATAATCCTCAAAGTAAAATTGCTCCTCCCCATCAGCCACTTGTGCATTCTCAGCTTCCTCAACTCTAGGTTGAACTACTCCATCAAACAAGTGCTCCTCAGCTGGCCAAAAGTCAATGTTGACCCTTCTTGAATGGTGGTGAGCTCTTGATTAGGCAAGATCAATTGCTTTTCCCAAGTGTTGAAAGTTCAAAGTTGAAGATGTGATTTCCTTGATGCATCTCCTTAGCTAGGATGGGAGTAGAGGTGAGGTAGCTTGAGTTAATCCATCTTGGTGAGACCCTCTCTCCTCTAAGTGGAACCTTGGAAGCTTGTAGAATTGGAGTAATGATGCCTCCAATGGTTAGTGCTCCTCTTGAGCCTTTGTTCTCCAACTTGCCTACCCAACTTCTCAAGTAAACCATGTGGTCAATGAGCACCATTGCAAGATCAGTCTCTACAGTGCTCCCAAGGATGATGGTTCCATCTCTTGCTTTGAGGATGATCCCATTGAGAGCCATGTCAATCATCTTAAGCTCTCCCTCATTGATATTCCCAGTTTCCTTCCTTGCAAAGAAGGTGTTTGCAAGAGCTTTGTGGAAGTACCTTAGGACTGGGCTCCTTATCCTTGAGCTCTTGGAATTGGAGGATGAGTAGAGTTTGTTGTCCCCAATGGTTTCCCAAACTGAATAGAGCTCCTCTCTTGGTATCATCAAGCTCCTATTGCTCCCAACTTCAAAACCAAACACATTGGCTATCTTTTTCATTGAAAGCTCATGCCTCTTCCCCTTGATTGTGAAGGTGATGTGACCAGCTCCAACCTCAGGATCTTTCCTTGCATATGTATGCAGCTTGACAGTGGCTAGAAACTCACAACTTTCCTCCTTGTAGCCCTCCATGCAAAGCCCCATGAACTTGGTTAAGTTACTTTTCTCCTTGTAGCCCTCCATGCAAAAGAAACTCCACATCTTCATCAATGGCAAGCTTCTCCATGGTTTCCTTGTGAGGATATCTAGTCCCCAAGAACTCCGTTCTCATAAAAGCATCATAAAGCTGCCTCTTTGACAACCCACAAGATTCTGCTTCCCCATCATCCATTAACTCTTCTTCTTCACTTTCTTCCTCACTCTCATTTTCACTCACCTCTTGCTCAACCTCAACTGTTGGCCTCTTCCCTTTGGCCTTGTGTCTCCTCATGAACTCATTGAGAGTTGGCTCCCTTTCCTCCTCACTTTCAGTCCTCTCAGGATCTTCCTCAACTGACTCTCTCCTTGGACACGGCATCTGGCTCGACCGGCTGCTCGAGCCACCACTCGGTCGAGTGCATGATCGAGTGGGGCGTCGAGTTGATTTTCCAGCTTCTCTTCTTGATTCAAGGCCAGCATCACGACGTTCCATGGAGCTTGCAGCGATTTGTTGAGACTTCCTGGTGATCCTTGAAGACATTTTCAAAAAGAACTGAAAGGAATAGACTCAAAGCTCAAAGTTAATAGGTTAGTGACCCAAAAACTTGAAAGAACAAAGCTTGAGCAAAAGATGAACTTGGGAGAGATTTTAAAACTTGAATTTAGTTTTTTTAAGCAAATGAGAGAGTGTGAGAGGTATAATCTCGTGCAAGCTCTATATAAAGAAGCTAAGGGGACAAGGAGACAAGGGTGGAGCGTCCATACCATTCAAATTCGAATTGGGAATCTTTGACCTGCTTTTTGCTGCCACTCGACCCCAAACTCGACTGTACACGGTCGAGCTCCCTTGACCAAAGTTTGAAAATTCAAAATTTTCTTCTTGTTCTTTCCTCCACTCGATCGTTCTAGCGATTTGAAGATCAAATGAGGCTTAGTTCCTTTCCAACTCGGTCGAGTACCTCTCGTGGGCTGGTAGAGTGGGCTTGCGAGTCTCCTTCTCCAAGTCCAAATCTCTCCTTACCCAACTACATTCTCACTAAAAGGCCTGTCCAACACAAACATAAAAGAAAACATATCAAAACTACAAGGAAAATAAACTATATTTACAAAGGATACCTTAGGGACTTCCTCCCTAGTGAGCTTGTTTAGAGTCACTAAGCTTGACTTTGGTTTCCTTCTTAGACTTGGTCTAGATACCAAGGAGGTGATGAAATCCTCCCTAGAACCTCTTGGTCACTGTGAAGTTGATCCTTGATAACCTCACCCTTAACACACAAACCATACTTCTTCTTGATTTTGAGCCTTGGTCTTGCTTTCCTCCAAGACCTCTTGTTCAGCTTAACTTTGAGATCCTCAACCATACTAGTCAACTCTTGAACTGACCTCTTAAGTTTTTCCACAGACTCTTCTTTAAGAGAGTGCTCAGCCTTTGGAGTTGCCTTATCACTTAAGCCTTCTTGACCACCTTTATCCTTGATAGTAAAAGGCTGATCATCAATTGTAGGGAGGTTGGTTGGGTTAAAGATGTTGAACCTCATAACTATATCCTCAGCAATGTTCAAGGTCACAAGACCTTCCTTGACATCAATGACTGCTCCAACAGTTGCTAAGAATGGCCTCCCAAGAATGATTGGATCTTCAGGTTCCTTATCCATCTCCAGAACCACAAAATCTGTATGAACCCTTGCCTTCCCTATCTTGACAGGGACATTCTCCAACTTACCAACTACCTCTCTGTTTGATACATCAGCTAGGCATACATGGAGGTTTGTGAGCTTGAAATCTGTCCTCCCAAGCTTTTGTGCAATGGAGTAGGGCATGACACTAATTGAAGCTCCTAGGTCACATAGGCATTGGTTGTAGTGGAGGTAACTGAATGTGCATGGTAAATAGAAGGGACCTGGATCCTTAAGCTTGATTGGGATGATAACTCCTCCAAGGTCTTCAAGATCCTTCTCATCTTGAGCTTGAGCCTTTTGCTTTGACAAGTCAAGCAAAAAGTCCTTATAGAGAGGATATGGTTCAAACTGTTCCAAGGCAGGTCGTCTCTCCTCTTCTTGGTAAGCAATGATGACCTTTTGTATAGCCAACACTTCCTCTTGTTTCTCAACCACAGCTTCTTCTTTTAAAACCCTCTCATCCTCTTGTTGCTTAGCCAACATTTCTTTTTTCTCAATGACCTCCCTTAGTTCCTTAATCCTCTGTGCTTTGAAACGCCCTCTCTCCTCTTCTTGGTAAGCAATGATGACCTCTTGTATAGCCAACACTTCCTCTTGTTTCTCAACCACAACTTCTTCCTTCAAAACCCTCTCATCCTCTTGTTGCTTAGCCAACATTTCTTTTTTCTCAATGATCTCCCTTAGTTCCTTAATCCTCTGTGCTTTGAAATGCCCTGGGAATGGTAGTGGAGGCTTGTAAGCAGGAGGAATGTACTTAGCAGGTTTGACAGCTTCGGAGTCTCCAGCTCGATCGACCACTCGAGCATGCACTCGGTCGAGTGGCTGTTCGAGTACCTGGTCGGGTGCAATGTCGAACTCCAGTTGCTTTGCACAAACTTCACTTGGGGCTTCAGTAACTAATAAATTCCCCCAAACTTGGGCTTCACTGTCCTCAGTGACTTCTTCCTCATGAACTTGAATGGCCTTGGCTGTGAACTCTCTTGGATTTTGAACAGCTTTTCCAGGGAGTTGGTTGGGTTTAGGAGCTGAAGTAGAGGCAATGTTACTCTCCATATACTTCACTCTTGAGTTAAGACCCTCAAACTTCATGTTTAGATCATTGTACTGTGATGTGAGTCTTTGATTCAACTCAGCAAACTGTTTGGCTTCCTCAATCTTTCCTTGTGTTTGCCCAATCAACAACTGTTGCATCATTGCTCTTAAGTCTTGTTCTTGGCCTTGGTTAGTCTAAAACCCTTGTGGGGACACAACTGAGGCTGGAACACTTGATGTTGTTGTTTGGGGATGTAGGTTTGTAGCTGTTGAGGCTGTTGAGGTGGGTAGACTTGGTCTTGTGGATTAGCTACATTGGTACTCCTATAAGATAGATTGTTGTTCTTAAAACCTCCTTGGTTGTAGCCCTTAAATCCTCCCTGGTTTTGCATGTAGCACAACTCAGCAAATTCATTCTCCCCTTCTTGAACCGGAACCTCTTCCGCACCACACTACACGAAAACATGTGTTTTGTGACCGACAGAATCGTCGTAAATGAGTCGCAAAGTCGCTATGTGTGACTACTTAAGGACTGTCAGAAACCGTCGCTAATATTTGGTCGCAAAATATTTTGGTCGCAAAACCGTCCTTTATTTGCGACGCTTTTTAGACATGACATGTAGTCGTTAAATAGTGACTATAATCATACAGTGTTTATTCGTCGTAATTAACGACCGTATAGTGACTGCATTATCCAGTCGTATAATAGACTTGTTTTAGACGATCCTTTAGTCACAATTTGCAACATTTTGAAGACTTATTTAACACTTCAAACTTGAGGATGAAGTTTAAAAATCTGAAATGTTGGTCATAAAGTAGTCACAGAGTAGTCACTAAATAGTCTGAATCTTTTGTGACTATCTAAAGACTAGAAATTATGGTCGCAAAATTGTGAGCTGTTTACAACGGATTTGATACTTTGTTTGTGTTTTTTATAAATGTAAATGGTCGCAAACTAGTGAAACAATTGCAATTCATTCGTGACTGTACACAAATTAATTTGAAAAAAAAAAAACCTGCTATTAAAATTATTAAAATTAGATACCGAGTTTGAATGATTTTAAACAAAAATATACAAATCATTCATGGATCCTATCTAGAAATAGTTCTAGTAGATAGAAATCTTAGAACACAACCCAAAAAAATAGTTAGAGGCTTAAGAGTTAAATATTAACTTAAGTATGAGAGGTTGATACTGACAAAGGAGAAGGGGTTGTTGGTGAATTAGCTGGTGAACTAGCTCCTGAAGTGTTTGTTGGTGCAGGTGGGTTGACATTAGCTGTTGTGGCTGGAGTAGTGATGTTGTTTGATGCTGAGGCGAGTGGCGCATGGGCTGCTCGTTGAGAATCCAAGAATTCTGCAACCCCGGGATCACTGGTCTTCAAGTAGGAGACGAGCATCTCCAAGGATGCAATTCGGTTTTGAGCATTGTGTTGCTCATCGTCACGTCGAGCATCTTCTCTGAGACGTCGAGCGTTTTCTTCTTCTTGATCAGCCAGCTTTCTCCGAGCAACATGAAGTTGTTCTTGAATCTCTAAGAGTGAAGTAGGAGTAGAGTTTGGATGAGGAGCCTTTCTTTTCCCATTGCTGATTATGTCGGACAGACTTCCAAGTCCATAGGGGGTTCCCTTGGCATCTGTTACAGTAGACTAACACATAGAAAGAGTAGCTTGATTAATAAAAAACCAATTTAATGAAAATAAACAGAGATAAAAAAGTATCACTCTTAAGCATAAGTCAAAAGTAATGCAAGTTTCATTCGCAAGACAAACATAATGCAAGAACAAGAATCATGATTATAAGTTTTATATCAAAATCTTACACAAAATCACATATACACGTATCACTCAATCAGATTATCAACTCATATGGAATCTTAAGCATCAGTCAAAAGTATATCAATCAAATCAGATACATAAGTTAGCTAAATAAGACAATCAACATAAAACAAAGAAATCTGTGTAGAAGTAATTACCTTCAGGAAAATGTCATCTTTTTCTTGAATGGGAAGGGTTGGGTGAGACGAGGGGTCTGTAGCATCAGAACCATCAACTTCCAGTTGAGAGATGACCTCTTCTATGTTCTTCTCATATTCTTCAACCACTTGTTTTGCCTTTTGATCAACAAAACTTCCATCTGGCTTTGTATGTGTTGCGACAAACACCTCTCCAAGCGATACAGGACGTCCCAGTTTTTCTTCCTACAATGGATAAGAAGAATGTTAAGTGTGGAAAATGAAATATTTAAATGAAAGAATTATAGTTAGTTTAGAGCATTTACCAACTCTTGTTGAATTTGCAAGTAAGATTTCTGGCCGGATAGATGTTTGTGGAGTCCTAGACCGTCACGATCAGAATTACGGGCAAGGGATGCATTAGAACTCTTCTCCTTAGCTTCGGGTGTGTCCCAGTGCTCCCACATTCGTCTCCAAAGCGTTGGTTTGATCCAAATCGGTGGCTCAGTATACGTCTTTGCTTGGCTTACAATTCCTTTCATTCTTTTTTTTGCTATCTTCACAAATCCTTCTCTCACAAGCTCAGTAATCGCAACATCCCAGTTGTATTTCCCCTACACAGCACAACAATGTAAAGTAAGTGTCAATGACAGTTGACAGAAGACAAACTCATTAAGTTAGAATAGTAAAAAAAAAAAAAATTGTGTGACATATTACCGCAAAGGATCTAAAATATCTCTCGCGTATGTGTAAGGGGGTAACATTCCAGCTGAAATATGTACCATCAAACTTTCTTCTTAAAATCCCAGAAATAACACGAGATAGCTTTCGTTTATCTCGTCCAAACCTGTTACATAAATATGAGAGTGCTAAGTTATAAAGTAGAAGCCATCAAACATAAACGAATGACTCACAAAACAATAATCACAAAACAGATGATACAAATAATCACAAAACAATAATCTAATGTAAAAGACAAAAACAATAACAATGTTCCATTCGGTAATATAATTCACATTTTATCAAAAAAAAAAAAAAGATATTCAAATGATAAAATAAAAGAAAAAATTAATTTACCATATACTGTCAGTGTCGGGGATGGGAACCGGACTCAACAACGGTAGATGCTGTCGACCAGGAAGTGCAAGCAAAGCATCAAGCTGCTGTTGGAAGTCTTGATTCTCTAGATTCTGAGCCGGTGGTGGATGCTCTTGATCCTCCTAATTCTGAGGCGGCGGCGGTTGGAACCCTGGATTCTGAGGAGGCGGCTGTTGATACACCGGATGCTGAGGAGGCGGCGGCTGAAACCCCAGATTCTGAAGCGGTGGTGGATAAGCCGGATGGTGAAGCGGTGGTTGATATCCAAGATGAACCGGCGGTTGGTATCCCGGATTCAGCGTAGCCGGATGTTGATACGGCGGATCATGTGGTTGAGGTGGTGGTGGCTGCTGCATCTGGGAGTGGAGCTGATGTTGAAAGCCTTGGTGTTGGGGCTGGGGAGAAGGTTGTCGAGAGTACTGTTGCATCGTTGCCGGCCTATACTGAGATGGAAGCGAGGGTTGAGAGTGTTGGGAGTGTGTTGAAGTCACGTTGTTGGAGGAAGGGTTAGAGGACTGAGACGACGAAGCAACATCTCGGCTTGGTCTCGAACCGCCGCCAGATTTACCAACGCCGCCAGATTTACCAATGCCGCCAGATCTACCAACACCGCCAGATCTTGCACCACGACCACCACCGGATTTAGAACCACGACCACCACCGGATTTCATCGCAGAAGATTTCAGAGAGTTAGGGTTTCGGAGATGTGAAAGGAAAATTGAGCAGAGAGAGTGAGTTTAGAGAAATCGAGAAGAAAGAGGGTTTGGGAAAATAATTAAAAGGGTTAGGGATTTAGGGTAATTTGGTTTGAGGGTTTGTGGTTTAATTTGATGGGGGAATTATTAATGTGGGGGGAAAATAATTACCGCTCATTATTTCACGAAAAATTTGGAGAAATTTTCAATCCGTCGGGAAAGAGTAACAAAGTTTTGTATTCATATGTCAGGTGTAAGTAGAAATGTATAAGGATACATGTTTTGTATTCATATTAGAAAAATTCTTAAATTAATTTTAAACAGTCGCTAAACAGAAGCAACTCCATCACAGTTTCAGGTTGTAGTCACAAATTAACCCGGATTCAGTCGTATTTCAGACTCACTTTAAGACTTAAACAAGACGAATGCCGTAAATATTGATTATATTTTTTCCGTATTTTTTAAAAGGAGCAAGACACCGTAGTCGTAAAACAGTTGTACTTTACGACTCAATTGTGACTACGTGTTATATATGCACAATCAAGAATGTCGCAAAACAGTCGCAAACAATCCCCTCGGTCACACTTTAGTCTCAAACTGTGACTTATTTGTGACTCTAAAGTATTAGTATAATTTTATGTCAAGATTTGGTCACGGAATACTAATTGGATATGACTCTTTGATCTTGTTAACTCTAATTTAAGAGTTTAATTTTGATAATATATCAAACAAAATAATTTGTATATGATTTTATAAAGATATAGCACCTTAACTACTCTTCAAGTATAAAACACATGTGACCTTACAACATCTATTGGAGAATATGAACATAATTGTAAAATTTGGTGTTTTTTTATCTTGTTTTAAAAAATTAGTAATTAATATATGTCAGGTATAAGTAGAAATGTATAAGATTACATGTTTTGTATTCATATATGAAACATTCATTTTAAACAGTCGCTAAACAGAAGCAACTCGATCACAGTTTCAGGTTGTGGTCACAAATGAATCAGGATACAGTCGTATTTTAGACTCACTTTAAGACGTTAAAAATAGTCGTCGCAAAGTAGTGGTAATTTATGACTCTTTTGTGACAAATAAGTGGAGAAAACAAGTAGGAAATTTCAACAAAACTACAATAACACAAGTGTTTGAGATTTCAATAAATTACAAAAACACAAATAATGAACATGATAATTATTCATATTCCTCATTTTCAATTTCATCATCTGAAGACGAAGACGACGATGAGTAGTTGCCACGAAATTCGTCTTCTGGTTCAGCAACGTTGATCTCAAAATCAATTTCTTCATTAGGATGATTACCATCTACAAAACTGTCAATTACGATCTCTCAATTGTTTCTGTCATTCCATCATCAACTGTTTGCTGCAATATAACAACCTCCTTTTGTTTTAAGTTTCCTTGTACAACATGCCTTGGATTAACTTTGAGAACGTTCAGCCATAGTTTTCGAGGTCGTTTAGTGTGAGGATATGAAAGATAACAAACTTGATCAGCTTGAGATCCTACACATAAAAAAAACGGGTCTCCAATTAGATGTATATATATATATATATACATATCTATAAATATATATTTAAAATAGAAAAATACCTAATATAAACGGTTCATAATGTCGGTATCTCCTTGATGACAACACGTCAACAATGCCTCCATCGCGTATTCGAGTGCCTTTGTCAATTGTAGAGTCATACCATTCACAATACAAAAGTGTGACCCGTAAATTCAAAAATCCTGGATAGGTAAGCTCTATGATATTTTCAATGGTCCCGTAAAAATCGTCCTCGTCAGATGTATCAGAATAAGTTTGTCCTCGGACACATACCCCATAATTCATTGTTTTTTTAGTGAGACCGTGAGCTTTTGTGTGAAACAGATAACCTCTTGTAAAATATATAGACCATGACTTGACTTTATTTTCAGGACCGTCCACGATTTCATGGACCCATGGAGGAAAACTTTCAAAACCATCACGGACCTCTGCAGATCATATATACAAAATTTTAGAAGATAATATTTATCATGTTGATATAGTGAATAGGTGGATAGTAAAACATACATATTGCTTAATCCATTCATGGAAATCTTCTTCTCTTTTCGACCTAACATCTTCATCAGATAGTCCTGGATATTCATATCGAATTTGCGCCTCCAACAATCTATGTTTTATCAACAATAAGTAATATTGTCATGTTTACCAAAAAATATATGGTTATAAATAGCCTTGGTAAATCAAAAATACCTCTCATGTGGCTGGAAATAGGCACAATTGCGCAGAACATATGCATGTGCGCATTTATAATCTTTTTCATTTAACCAAAATTCACTACTTTTACCGCTTGGACGACCCACTTGAGTGAATATATCTGGTACTGGTATAGGATATACAGGTATTTCACCTTCTTCATGCCGAATTTGCCTGTAAAAGTTTATTTTGTAAAACTTTTTCTCAAGTTTAGACGTTGATACAAAAGTTCAATAATTATATTTAGAGTTTTACCTTCTTCTGCTTGCTGTAGAAATGTGTGAAGCGAAATAGTGTTCTGAGAAATAAGATATCTCATCGTTCAAGTAGGATTGAACTATTGAGCCAGCTGGATATCTTTTGTTCTTCGCCTTCCCTTTTAAACGTTTGAAAAACCTTTCGAAAGGATACATCCACCTATATTGCACAGGACCACCAAGTTGTGCTTCATAAGGTAGGTGAATAGGGAGGTGCTCCATTACATCAAAGAATGAAGGAGGGAAGATTTTCTCCAAATTACACAAGATCATGACAATATTATCCTTTAGAATTTCGAGGCGGGATTGCTCTAATGTTCTACTACATAGGTCGCGGAAAAATGCTCCAAGCCCTACAAAGTTATAACATGATATGTTGTTATATATAAATATAATATCAACAACTAAACCAAATTACATGTTTAATTTATATACCTGAAATCGCCAGGTGGACATTACGCGGCAAAAGCTCTGCAAATATGAACGGAAGCAATCGTTCCATAAACACATGGCAGTCATGACTCTTCATTCCCGAAAACTTTCCATTTTTCATATCAGCACAACTAGCTAAATCTGCGACATAGCCGTCTGGGAATCTAACATCTTCTTTTACCCATTTTAATAAAGCCTCTTTCGCTTTGGTTTTCAATCTCCAAATAGGGAATGGGGCTCTCCCTTGAGCATCTAGATGTAAATCTTGCCGGGAACAAAATCTTGCAATATCCAATCTTGACTGCACGTTGTCTTTCGATCTATCTTTTACATTCATAGTGGTGTACATCAAGTTATCAAAGACATTTTTCTCAACGTGCATCAAATCCAGGTTGTGCCTTAAATTCAGATCGACCCAGTACGGTAACTGCCATAATATGCTTTCTTTATGCCAATTATGCCATCTTCCGTAGCCTTTAACTTTCTTTTCGTGACCATTCCCACCGCAAACAGATGTTTTAGGTGCTTTGGCTTTCCTTATACGCTCATAGATAGCTTGACTACTCACAGATGCTGGTGGCTCGTCATTCAATGCATCTTTTCCCTTCAGAAAGTCCTTTTTATTCTTCCGCATCGGATGACTTGTAGGAAGAAATCTCCTATGACAGTCAAACCAACATGTTTTCCTCCCAGCTGGTAATTGAAAAGCACCAGTGTCATCCATACAAATTGGACATGCTAATCTTCCATGTGTCGTCCATCCCGATAACATACCGTACGCTGGAAAATCGCTTATTGTCCACATAAGAACAACTTTCATGTTGAAATTTTGATTTAGTGAGATATCATAAGCCTCAACCCCATTATACCATAACTCCTTTAACTCATCGATTAATGGTTGGAGGAAAACATCAAGGCTGGCTCGTGGGTGGTTTGGTCCGGAGTTCAGAATCGTAAGAAATAAATACTCGCTGTTCATGCACATATCCGGAGGTAGGTTGTATGGAGTTAAGATCACAGGCCACAAAGAATGATTTTTGGACACCCCAAATGGATTAAAACCATCTGTACATAACCCAAGGTAAACGTTTCGTGGCTCTTGCGCAAATGTGGGATGTAAATGTTGGAAATTCTTCCATTCAGGTGCATCAGATGGATGACACATTACTCCATCTTCTGAATCATGCTCAGCATGCCATCTCATTGATGATGCGGTCTTCTCTGATTGGTACATCCTCTTCAATCTATCAGCAATAGGTAGATACCACATACGACTGAAGGGTATTCTAGTTCTACCCCCACTAATTTTGTACCTTGGCTTCCCACAGAACTTGCAATGCTCCAAATTCCCATCTTCTTTCGAAAAGAGCATACAATTCTCTATACATACATCAATTGTATGGTATGGCAATCCTATCTTTCGCACTAAAGTCTCTGTCTCGTAGTATGAACCAGTAGCTTGATTACCCTCTGGTAAAACCTCCGTAAACAATTCAGCCCAATCGTCCATGCATGCCTCAGACAAATTATTGTCTACCTTCATGTTCATGAACCTAGACGCCAATGATAGTTGCGAATGACCTTCATGACATCCATCATAAAGTGGAGTATTTGCAGCATCTAACATGTCGTAGAACCGTTTCGCCTCTTCAGTGGGTTCTTATATGATCATATCCATGATCATATCCACTTTCATATTCATGATACTCATTAAAAGGGGTGGTACCATGAAATGCATCATTCACCATCTCAGCATATACATTTCCCTCAAATCCTATTGGTTGACTACCAGGTTGACTACCATGCTGACTACCAGTACTAGTATAATCTGTATTAGGATAATGACTACTGGTTCCTACCCCTAGCACGTCATAATCTTCACCATGTTCAGACCATACATAATAATTGGGAATAAATCCTTTACTATGCAAATGATTAGATATTGTCGTACCATGCAAAATAACATCGTTCTGACATTTTACGCAAGGACAGTAAAACCTACCTCCAGTGTTTTGTGCTATAGGCTGGCTGTTTGCGAAATTCATGAACTGCTCCACCCCCGCCAAAAATTCTTTAGAGATATTATTTGTTCTTCCATCGATCCGATTATACATCCACTCTCGAGATGAATTCCACATATTTTTTTAACACTCTTTTTTTCTTTCCCTCTATAAAAAGACTCTTTTTTCTTTCCCTCTAAAAAAACTCTTTTTTATCTTCTCCTCTAAAAAAACTCTTTTTCTTTTCTTCTCCTCTTAAAAAAACTCTTTTTTTTTTCTTCTCCTCTAAAAAAACTCTTCTTTCTTACGTCTTTCTACTTATACACTAATGGAAGTGATATGAATGGAAGGGTGAGAGCGATGTGATATATATACTATAAACTTTGCGACTCTTTTGCGACTGAAAAGAATACGTCGCAAATTACGACTCTTTTGTCACTTTCTAACCACATAATAGAGACATAATACGGGTAGCAAAAGTTCAGTACAAAACTTAAACATGTACCACGTTTTTTACCGACATCACTGACTGACTTTTTTGCGACGCCTTTGCGACTACAAACAAAACAGTCACAAACTACGACTGGTTTATCACTCTTTTACCACATAATAGAGACAAAATAAAGGTCGCAAATGTTCAGTACAACCGCAAACTTTCACATTTCCCACGTTTTTTACCGACATCATTGACCGACTGATTTGTGACTACAAATGTTTAAGCAAACTAGAAGTGGCAAATCCGTCGTGATTTTCAGACAGTTTTGCGACTCTTATTGCCGACTAAATCTTCAGTCTTTAATTCATCATAAATTGCAATTATTTTGCGACTAAGGATTTATTGTCGAGACATTGTTCCAAAATAGTCGCATCATAGCAACGCTTTTGCGACTGAAATTTGGTGTTGTACATTTGTGACTCCTTTACGTCTACTACTTTTGTCGTCGTTAGCCCGTCACAAAAATGTCGTAAAACGGTCACAAAAGTTTGTGACTAAAAATTCAGTCACATAAAGTAGTCACAAATTACATGTTTTCGTGTAGTGCCAATGAAGTGAATAGATTTTTGTTGGCTAAGGAGGATCCTGTCAAGCTTCTCATTGACCATCTTCAAGTCCTTCTTGTACTTCTCCTCTTGATCAATGGAGGTGGACCTTAGTGTTCTGTCATAGTCCTCATTGTAGTTGCCATCTGACTGAGCAAGATTTTCAACCAAATCCCAGCCTTCTTCAACATTTTTGTTGAGGAAGTTTCCATTTGAGGCTGTGTCAAGAAGCATTCTGATCTTGGGAAGCACTCCTCTATACAAAGTACTTAAGAGGGACTCATTGCTGAAGCCATGGTGAGGACACTGAGTCTGGAATCCTTTAAACCTTTCCCAAGCTTCACAAAAACTCTCATTATTCCTTTGAGCAAACCCAAAAATTTCATTTCTCAATCTAGCAGTTCTAGCATTGGAAAAGAATTTGGCCAAGAAAGCTTTTTTGCAAGCATCCCATGTGGTTATTGCTCCAGTAGGAAGAGTCTTCTCCCAAAGGTGAGCCTTATCTCCAAGTGAGAAGGGGAATATCCTTAACTTGAATCCATCCTCACTGACTCCATTGATCTTAGTGAGACCACATATCCTATCAAATTCATCAAGGTGGTCCAGGAGATCTTCCATTGGCAACCCATGGAACTTGTTGGCTTGAATCATTGAGATCAATCCACTTTTGATCTCAAAGTTGTTGTTGGCAACAGTAGGAGGCACAATACCAGCTCTCTGGTTATGTGTGTTTGGTGCATCCCCAGCACCAATGTTTCTTGCTCTTGGAGCTTGTTGATGTTGTTGCTCCATTAGCACTTGTTTGTTCTTTTTCCTGATAGATCCTTGTTTTTTGCTGTCTCAGGTCCCTTGGTAGTTTGTTGATGTGATCAAGGAGTCTCTGAAGATATTGAGGACCCTTGGACCTTGTTTGCATCAACAGAGTCGAGTACAGACTCGGACAGGCACTCAGTCGAGCACAGGCTCGAGTGGGTGGTCGAGTCGACTGGGAACTGATGTCTATTTGTATCCGGCTTCTGACTCGATCAGGTGCTCGAGCACACACTCGGTCGAGTGGTGGTCGAGTGGATGGTCGAGCTGGTACCTGAAACACAAGCACAGACAAGCAGAAGAAGAAACAAGATCAGTAGTGAACAAGTGGATAAACGAACTTAATCTTAGACTTTTATGGATCCTAATTGTCACAAAAACACACTCAAATAGGCAACAACGCCAAATTGAAACAAGGTTTTGGTGGTGGTGAATGTGAATGATGATGAATGTATGCAATGAATGGATGGATGGTAAGGTGTTTCAATTCCCCTTATGCAGTTGTAGTATAAGAGGTGTCAATCCAATCTGAGTGTTTGTGAACAGTCAAGATGTGCATAAATATCTAATTTAAGCCAGATGTAAAGGATGTTGGTCACTAACAATCCTATGATTAAAATGCAAAGTGCAGAAAATAAAACTACAACAACTAGATGCTGAATGTAAATGAACAGAATGATTGTAACAGTAATGAAGCTAAAACAGAAATAGAAACTACTATAATGCAAGAAATAAACCTATGCAAGACAAGGAATGAACAGAAAACTAAATGAATGCAGCAGAAATGAAACAGTAATGAAACAGGACAATCACAAATCATAAACACAAGCTCTGGGGAAGAACTCGAGCAAGCACTCGACCGAGTGTAGGTCGAGTACAGGGTCGAGCTGGACTAAACGTCAAAACAGAGCAACACAATAAAAACAGAGCAATGCAAAAATGAATCAAACAACAATCAAGCAACAGGATTAAGACTAAGATATCAAGAAACAAAGAAGGTCCTGAGGAGGGATTCATGGGATGAACTAATCATTTTGGTTATTTAACTTGGTCAACAAACCTCAAACAAACTTTGAGCTAATCTCTAGACATACTATTCTAAGACATGTTTAATCCACTCTCATGGCAAGAAACAATCAAACCTATGCATTTCTAGACTTGCTCTCACATAGTAAAGAATCTACACAAGCAGGCATTAAGCAATACATCTCAAACCAAACAAGACTTCTAATCTCTTAGCAAGCCTAATGGTAAGCTCTAGATCTAGCCTTATTTATGCTCCTTAGACATTGGTGTGATGCTAAGATGCTTGAAATCAAACCCTACCTTCTCAGATATAGGATCAGCATTAAGAACATCTAGCCTAGAAGAGATCTACAACAATCAAGCTTAACCAAATCAAACAAACCACAAGATCAACCCAGCCTAACCCATCCTCAAGATCCTAAGCAAACTACTCACAAGAACACATGGTGAACAAAGTCAAAAACCCAGAAAATAATGAAACTTGCATCACTAGAAAGATAAAACAGAGATCTTCAATACTGAAAAAGAAATGAAACTCGAATTCTCAATATTAAGAAAGTTATGAAACCAACAATATTGAAGAATTTAGTCTTTTTCAAGTACAAGATCTAAGAAATATAAAACTGCAAAAAGAATAATTCCCAAAAGGGTAAAATACTAGGTTTAGAGAATATCTAAAAAGCTGCATACTTTTGTGGCTGCAGGTATAAGGCTTTATATTGGAGGGGAGTGGAAGCCCTAAAAATACTAAAAGACAAAATGGTCAACGGCTCGGTCAACTTGACCTGTGCTCGGTCGAGTGGCAGGTCGAGCTGGCTTCTCTCGTGCATTCTCCACTCGGTCGAGTCCTCCTCAGCACACGGTCGAGAGTCTGGTCGAGTGTGCGGTCGAGTTGGACTCCGGACCTTGTTATTTCAGCCTTAACTCTCTTGCTTTCCCTTCATGATTGCTTCACTTCTTCCTCAGCATTGCTTCCATGCTCCTTAAGCTCCAAAATCACCTGTTTATGCATGAAAAGATGCAAATGCAATGCAACTAAACTCTAATGCATGATTAGTCCTAAAGCTATGCAATAATGGAGCAAAAGATGCAAAAGATGTGAATATACTAAGGGAAAACAGGGTAAAATATATGAACATCAGGTTCCTATCGTTCACCACGCCCTCTAGTTCCCTCTAAGGTCACCTGCAGCACAAAAATATTATCATAAGTAATCTTAAGATTACTTAGTGAGTTTCAGGGTTCCTGCACCAAAACAATCTCCCAACCCCAATTTTTATCAACAAACAACATGCAAGCAAGTCTCACAACAATAAGCAATCAGAGATGGCATGCGGAAGCTTTAAAAAGCTAGACAATACATTTTGTGCAAAAACAACAACAAGCAACAACAAAACTTGGATAAAACAGAAGCTTTAAACAAGTTTTAATTTAAGGGCCTGGTATGCTTCCTTTCCTTCGCGCCCTCATGAATATCCGAGTTGCAACCACTTAGGCATGCAACCGGTCATCACTACAAGCCACACCGTCGTGTAGACAGCCTCGGCCAGGGTAGCGAACCCAGTAACCTCCGAGCTCTTCGTAACCAACCCTACAAACACACGAACATGGGTTGCATGTCGCGGCTGCATGTGGTACGGAATAGGAAGGACAGCAATACCCCAGTCTTATTATGCTTAGCCGGAATTTCTCGCGGACCAAAACATACTAAGACTCCACCAAATTTAATACTTGAGTTTTAAGGCTTTAAGGCCACAATTTACAAGTATCTTAACAAGTTATCACCCTTGCTACTAAAACATTTCGATCTAGCAGCCGGTGTAACCTCACAGCACATGCATCTTAAACAAGAAAATCACAAAGAAATTCAAGTATAAATGCAACTAAATGCTCATGCAAACCGTGCACTAGATGGATATCTTTGCATGTCCATCTAGTCCGGCGAAATATGTGCCTGAACTCACAGAAAACCGGCGATCTCTGGAAAGAGTGGTCGGACTTCCTTCACGGCAACACTTGGATCCTTCCTTTGTTGAAATCGAGTTCCTTCTCGATTCAACACTTAGCAGCGGTCGTCGATAGTCTTGTCTTGCTTCTTCTCTCCTTCTCTTCGCGGCAGCACTTCCCTCTTTCTCACCTCTTTCTCTCTTTCTTTCCTTTCTCTCTTTCTCTCTTCTTTACTTAGGGAATTTTTGCGAAAATGAGAGAAGGTGAGGGTTCTTATATAGAGGAAGTGGGCGACGACTTGGCCCAATGCATGATCGGCGTCTACCAAGTCTTGTGGCCACACATTTGCTCGCGTAAACACTTGTCGAGTGTGAGCAACACTTGTCCAAAGGAATCTTGCATGCTTCTCCCATTCACACTTGCATGAAATGCGATTGGCTGCATGGTAATGATGATGTCTCTCACATTCAATGTTCTTGTGGAGATCCCATGGAATATCCTCATAGATTCCTTCTCAAACTTGCATGCTTCTCCATTGGTTGTTTGGTGTAAAAACGAATTCCGCAAATTCCGGAATCTTGTCGGATCGGCCGGTCACCGGTCATCCCTCGACGTCACTCGGTCCTTCACGGCCAACGTTGGCCTTACTCGGCCATTTCTTCCCGGACGTTATCGGCAGCTATCGGACATCCTTGGCGGCTCTCGGACATCCTTGGCAGCTCGTACCGAACGACTCGGAACTCTCGAACCAACCATAATTTCTCGGATAAATCTTTGGCAATTCTTCTTCTTTTCGTTCTTGGTTCCTTCCTGTCCTTGCCAGGTCTTTTGGCCATAGTTTTCCCTTCACGTCCTTATCTCTTGGTGAGAGTCACTACAGTAACCACTTCAATTTCTGATTTAATTGTCGACATCAGTTCCTCTCCGGTTTTTTTTGTACGAGAGGTAAAAAAAAAGTGTTCAACTTCAGAAATATACAATTATCCTCCTTTCTCCACCACATAAAAATACATTACATCTTTTTTTTTACCTTTTTCTACATAGTCCACACGTTAATTCCTTGTAGCATAATATTGAAATAATTGTATCGTTTTTGGAAAATGTTTTAAATGTAATATTAAAGAGGATAAGATTTTATTGGAATTAAAATATTAAGTAAAGTGAACATATTTTACTTTGGTATTCAAATAAAATAAACTGCCATTATTGATTTGTGGAGAAAGAAATTGCAATAAAAAAAGTTTTAACTGAATTTATTTCTACATTAAATTGTAGCTGCGACTGAAATTTCAAAGCTCGAGATGATCGTGCTAAGAAATACGTCAGCCTATTGAAATCGAACGATCCAATTGGATTTAACATTGTTGATGTTCTTGCTTGGGGTTCTATTGGACACATCGTTGCTTACTACATCTTGGCTACTTTCAGCAATGGATACGACCCTAGCTTCTTTGGCTGATTCATTCAATCTCTCTCTTTATCTTTCTCTCGTATATGTATATGGTTGACTTGTTTCTCAAGCTATCTAATCTATTCCCCATCTCTGTTTCTTCATATTCCTTTGTTGTTGCTCTTGTCTAAGACTTGTCCCTCTTTCTGCAACTGTTTTATTTAGCCATTTACAAAGATGGGTTTGCAAAGTTTTACAAAGAACATATACAACGGAAAAAGAGATAAACTACATTTTCATATAGGCTCAAGATTTCGATTTAGTCATCATTTTCAAATTGTCCGTATTAGAGAACTTTAAGTGATTTCGTGAAGCTAGTTTGACACCTAAAGAGTCTAGATGTTTAAGATCTCAAAAGAAAGGTAAAGCCAATGTTAAAATCTGAGAAGAAGGTCCCTTCAAGTATGCAAAAAAAAAAAGAAACCTTAAGTTTTGATCAAGTAATGGCTGCAAAACAAAAACCATTGTAATACGGAGGGTAGTAGTGTCTGTAGAAAAGCATGTCTGAATCCTTATGATTCACATCCTCAAGCAAATCTGAGTTGGCATGTTGCTGAACCTCGAAAAGAAAGTGACAGCTCTTGGGTCATCTCATCCACTGTTTCTTGATGATAGCATGGCGCAAACAAGATTGTGGCAGTCTTCAAGCAGCGAGCATTTCTCAAGATATATTTCGCCACATCCATCTGGTTCCGCAACCCATACATATCAATCCACCTGAAAGCTTCCACACTCGACAACAAACATCTAGGAACACAGTTGTTCAATTGTCTGTCCCAATTATTGGGTAGATCCACAAGCCTATCTGGATGATGCTGAGATCAAACATGAGAAGATCTGGCTTTAACAGTATATAGTAAAGTAAACCCAACAGAATATGTCTCTAACGAAAAAAAACTTACATATATCAGATTGGCCTCGATCTCTCGTAAATTAGGAGAATCCTTGAGTAACCGAGCAAGTAAAATTGACCAACTTGAATCACATGAACATATCTTCAAATGTTCAAGTTGGTTGAAGACAATACCCTCATCATATAAAGCCTGCAACACATGATAACAAAAACATTCAACCTCAAGAAAACCTGGTTTATTAATTGTTCAAAAACAAGATTGATAGAGATACGGATGGAAACAGAAATTACCTCTTCGGTGTAGACTCCTAAGCATAACGAAAGACGCTTAACAGATGTGATTGTCGTAAAAAACTTTTTGATATTTTGGAATGTCAATACAAAACCAGCCTCCTCCAACTTAGGCATATCTCCAAAAGAGTAGGAGAATCGAGGACTATCACTGTCACTCTCATTATCACTATCACTCTCTAGTCTTTCATCACTGACTTCCAGATACTTTAGAGAAGGAGTATCAATCATAATCCCATCAAGATAACAAGGACTAGACATCTTTAAGGTTAGTCTCTGCAATGACTTGACAATTACTCTTAATATTCCCAAGTTGTCAATGTTATCTCGTTCCACAAATAGATCCTCAAGGACAGGGCAATTGGAAAGAAGTCGGTGAAGAGAATTTTCAGCAGAGTAAGTCACACGTCGAAGGGACAAAGTTTTGAGAGAGGGGAGACATACCATACGATGAACTTCCACGAGAACCTCGTCCTCCAGTTTCAAGATCACAAGCGATTTGCTGACATACAAGCTACTAGGCAATTTAGTTTTACGCCTCGCAAAAGAAGAAAGCTCAAGACTTAACTCAAGGACGCACAAATGAAATGCAACTGAAAGCCATTTTTCTATATCTTCAGGTTTGATTGATCCAATTCCTCCATGGCTAAACTTGAGACGTAAGCTTTCGATTATCGGAGCTTGATGTAAAGGCAGATTCAAATCGATAAATCTCTGCAAGCTCCGGCCTTGAGACACTGAATAGTCACTATAATCGTAGTCCAGCTTAGGCAGCCTCATCCAAAGAAACCCCCACCGCTTGGATAAAAGACTTGTGCTTGCAGCATCTTTTGTTGGAAGAAATGATAGTACCTTCAACAGCACATCATCAGGCAACTGACTGATCTTGTCCATATCTTCACAATCTCCACGTTTCTTATAACTAAAAATTCATTTATCCTTGACACAGACACCAACTTGGAATCTGTCCGATTAACCAAAGAACATAGACAAGGAATAATAGAGAAGAAACGAGTACACTTCTCTAGGGCCAGCTCTAAAAGATCTCTATTAATTGCCTTGCCTTGGGAGAACGAACAGGTTTGTTCTCATCATTAGTTTTCTTAAAACAAAAATGAAAGAAGTTTTTTTTTTTTTTTTAAGAAAACTGTGCAATCAACAAAAAATGTCATGGGAAATGCTCACTAAAACATTTAGTCTGCATGATAAATTAGTATTGTCCCATTCATGTAAATCTTGAATAAAAACATTCATATATTACCTACAAGGGTTCATGTTCTTTATATTTCATAAGCCTACTTTAAATCGCTAAAACTTTTCATGTAAAAAACTATTGAACATGAACTATTTTATATTTCTATGTAAACATTTCTTTGTCCGATTAGCTTCCTCTATAGACTATAGGCACTTACGTTCCCTAACTTAAGACTTAATATATGGAGTGTTGGTGTTAAAAAATAATCAAATACATAAGCTCACCTCAATTTCCCCCCCGAAAAGGTATAGGTTAGAGAGATGACTCTTGGTAAGCAACAGACGTCACTTCAGGTTTGGGATTGTGGTGTTGTAACGAGAATGACCAGATTTTACTATTGGAAGCAAAATATCTTAGGCGCAGTACTTCCGCTCTTTATTCAGAATTAGAAGCATTGTTATGGGAAATAGAGAGTATCCTTTCCAGATGTATTGATTGGCAAAGCTTGGTGACAGATTATGCACATGTAGTCACAATAGGGCAGGCTTTTGAAGATTGGTCGCGATGTCCAACCTTCTCGATAACTTCTACTTTTTTCGGGATTCTTTTCTGCTCTTTACCCTGTCAAAAATTCCTCGTTTATATCGCTCGACTTTCAAGATTGCTAATTTCTGAAAAAAAATTTATAAACTTTTTTCTTCCGGTTTAGCTACCAATTTTGGAATTCTTTTTTTAATTAATGTTTGGTTGACCAAAAAAAATGTATAAGTCAGATGGATTTGATCTTGCTTGCCTTCTAATTGAATGAAATTTGTAAAAAAACACAACATATTCTCTTCTGTCCATAAAATATATCATATTTTTCTATAACTTTAGGGGAGGTTTAATTTTCCCCAACGTCCATTTGAGAAGTAAAGAAATTTGAAACATACTAAAAGACTGTGTTTTTTTTTTTTTTTTTATATACAGTATATAGGATGGCATCATTATAAGCATTATATGACAGTTTGGGCATTTTTTAAAAATACATAATGATTTGATTCACAAAGATATAGTCAAAGTAGACATATTTGATATTATTAGATTTAAAGATATTCAACTACTTTTAGATACGATCAAAAACTAGAATTTGTAACAAAAAAAAAAAAATCAAAACTGTGAATATATTTAATATGAATTATTTAGTCATATAACAAGTAAGCGGTTATGCTTATAGAAAACCTTTTTTAATGTTAGAAAAGAAATGGATAGAAGCCTACTGCCTACGTAACCCACAAGAAGGTTGGTTTATAGCTGCACTGGAAGAGGTAGCTAAGCCTGCCGAATCTTGGGAATTAAAATCTACAATCATCAATTATGCAATGCTACTTTGAGAAACGGCATGTCTCAAGGTAGCTGGTGTGTTCAAATTTGGAGTCTAGACTTATAGAGGATCAACAATATTGTTAGCACGAGCTAACTCAACTCGTGAAGCATAATGTTTTACATTTCAGATTGCAGAGTTATAGTAATAAAGGTAACGATAGAACAAAATAAAACAAAAGTTCTCATAACAGAAATATAAAGTTCCAACAAATAAATAAGACAACGATAGAGAAATTAACACTACTCACTTGCCTCATCCACAGTCTCCGATGCACTTGCACTTGCAGCTGCATCAGTCGCAGCTACAGTTTCCGCTGCATCGGTTTCAGTTACAGTTTTCGCTGCATCGGTTTCAGCTACAGCTTCCGCTGCATCGGTCTCAACTACAGCTTCCGCAGCATTGGTCGCAGCTACAGTTTCCGCTGCATTGACGGCAGCTACAGTTTCTGTTGCATTGGTCTCAGCTACAGTTTCAACTGCATCAGTCGCAGCTACAATTTCCGCCGCATAAGAATCCTTTGAAGCTTTGTGCTGTGACAACTCCTTGTCGTACCTCTTCCTATCCTCAAGAAATTTCTCTTGATAAACCTGGTTAAAAATAATAAACCAAATCCATTAAATCTCATTCAAGAAAAATGGAACTTAAAAACATTGTTTAGAAACATCATTTTATTCTTAAGGCTTAAGAGAGAGTTTAAATAAGTTTTTATGTGTTTACCTTTTTATCAGATTCAGAGAGATTATTCCACATTTCCGCAATTTCCTTGATGAAAGGTCCCTTTTGTCCACCGCCCTCAGCTTTAATCCTCTCGTGTTGCTCGGCAAAGAAGTAGTTATAACTGCTTCTTGGGCACTTAGGTCCATGAGATGACTTGGCTCTCTTCTTCCTACGAGTTCCAGGAGCATCTTGAGAAGAAGTATGGAAAAGCACTCCTTTGTACTCGTTTGAGCCCATCTTTATGGTTACCAGGTAACCGCTATCGAACTTCTCATCAATGCTCCCAGTAACCACGGTGCCAGGTTTCATTTCTTGAGGGTATGAATGAAATTGATCAGAAAGCAAATCTCAAACACTCAAAAATTCAGATAAAAGAAGAGAACCTAAAGAAACATATTAATTGGACTATATATATGTGGATACAAAACATGCAAACATATCAAAATTAAAACATTGAATATTTTAAGTACCCATGCCATTGCCACGCTTTGCAGATTTTTTGACAGGACGCTTCAGTGCTTTCTCTGCGAAAAAAGGACGAACATGTGTAAATTGGAGATCAACTGGATATAAGAAAACATATATATAATTGGTATATTTTCGGACCATTCCCCTGAAATGTAGAGGGCGGAGCTTGGAAGTACACATGCTCAAACTCAAGGAGCGTTTTACGATAATTAGTCTTTAAAACATATGCAGCATTTGTTACTACTGTCTTAAACTTAAATACTTCAATCACTTCTTTGCATCTGCGATCGTTGATCACCTAGAATCAAATATGATATAATTATTAAACATATAATTGTACAAATGATTTTAATAAAACAAAGATACATAGCTTCAAAACGAATTATTTGTTACCTTTTCAAGACCACCACGAGATGTGACCTCAATGAACAGCTGATACAGATCGAGACTGTTTCCATCCACAACAGGAATCCTTGACAAAAGCCAAAAATATCAGAAATATTCCATGATCAACTGAAATCTTATTCAAGAAAATAAATCAATTAAAGCATATACAATGAACATATTAAAAGAGGATAAAAGCAATTCCAGTTTCCCAAAACCTTTAAAACAATATTGCATTAATGGTAACCCCCCCTTCCCCCCTCCCAAAAAAAAAAAAAAAAAACATTCTTAAACCTATTCATGGATTAGCATTTCAAAATTTTAAACCTATTCATGGATTAGCATTTCAAAATTTTGTGAAAACCAAATTAAAAAAATGATATCTAACAGATTAAGAACAAACTAGATCCAGTTCCATAAGCCACACACACTTCCTTGCTTTAACGATTCCCAAACCTAATAACATTTGTTTCCATCTCACCAAATAGATTTCATTAAGCCGTTAAATTTTGTACAATATGAGTAATAGTCTTTTTTTCTACGACAAAAGATCAGCTCATATGAGCTAATAACATAACTAATTGTTGACCAAGAAAAAACAAATAATAAGAGTTATTATTTTTCAAAAATAATATTTGGGCCAAGGCCCATTTATAATTTATTTTCGTAAGATTATCGCTTTCCAGATTTTTTTATAGGAAAAATCACCACCCTACAAGCGTCTTTCAAACATAGGGAATCACGTCTTTCTATTCCTTTTCAAGGACCATACCTACGCCACTCCACCAAGCAACACTTTGTATACAAGTCATTTACAACCCACCACACACAGGATTGCGAACAAAATTGCTTGAAATGTAGACTAGGGGTTTAACATTCACAATGATAATTTGCAAACCAGTAATTTCATCACAAAATGTATAATCTAAACAAAAAATTTCAGATAAGGAAAAAAAAAAAACTCACTTAAATTCTTGCCCAGAAGATTGGAAAAAATCTCGGAGTGTATCCCAAAAAAGTTCAGGATTTTGGACAAGATCTTCATACGTAGATGTACGAGAGGAACTGCCTTTCTCTAAAGTAGAAAATCCATTAGCTGTGACCACTTCACTTTGTGATTTACCTGTCGACATCAGTTCCTTTCGGGTGTTTTTGTTCGAGAGGTAGAAATAGTGTTCAACTTTCAGAGATAAAATGAACACTTAAGCATGATTTTTTATTTATAATCTTCTTCTTATCTGGAGTTAAGGGATATCCTTCTGTCTACACCACATAAAAATACATTACATTTTTTTTCCTTTTCTACATATTCCACACGTTAATTAATTTTAATTTACAGCTTGTAGCATAATATTGAAATAATTGTATTGGTTTTTGGAAAATGTTTTAAATGCAATATTAAGAGGATAAGATTTTATTAGAATTAAAGTATTAAGTAAAGTGAACATTTTTTGCTTTAGAATACGAATAAAATAAATTGACCATTATTGATTTTTGGTTATATCGTAATTGATTTGTGGAGAAAGAAATTGCAATGAAAAAGTTTGTAACTGAATTTATTTCTAAAATAAAATAGATTTTTCTATTAAAATATTATCAAAAACGTTTTGATCAAACCTTTTTCAGTGTACAAATAGTCAATTAAAACATTAAATTTAGAGAGTAAATTTTGCCAAATATTTTTTTGAGGAGCAATTATCAAATCCTCTAAAAAATCAGACTTTGAAAAATTTGGTCATATATTTTGCCATTAAATAATGTTTAAATTAATCATATATATAAAAGTAAGGTTTCAATACAATTTTTTAATGGTCCATTTGATATTTAATTTTTTAAAACATAATATTTATTCCTAATATTATTTGAAAATCCACAATATAAAATATGACATTGTTTTGTAGGAAATGACATACCTATGCAATTGGTTTTAAGACCATTTAATTTTTTTTTTCATTAAGAGTAAAAATATAAGTTAAGGTTTACACTACTAAAATATTTTTAATATATTAATAAATAGTCTTTTAAATATAATAATAAAAAGTCTTTTAAATATAAGCATATATATAATTTTATTATTTCTCAGGAAATGTTTTATGGCTAGAATACTAATCGTCAATGTAAATCGGATTTTCTGGCCTTTAAGACGGATATGAGTAAAGCTTATGATCGTGTGGAATGGTCGTTCCTGGAAGCGGTCCTCTGGCGGTTGGGTTTTGATGGTCAATGGATTACGTGGATTATGTTGTGTGTCAGTTCAGTCTCTTATCAAGTCTTTCTTAATGGTCAACCTCATGGTTCTGTTCTTCTAGAACAGGGTTTACGCCAAGGGGATCTTCTTTCTCCCTAAAAGGCTTGAGGGTTCTCGTAATAAGGTCTTCAGCTATGTTAATGATAACTTAAGTGATTGGGTGAATGGTTAGTCGAGAAATATTTATCTAGGTGTGGGAAAGAAATTATGATTAAATCTCTGGCTTTGGCTCTTCCAACTCATGTTATGTCATGTTTTAAACTTCCCCAGGATTTGACGTCTAAGTTAACAAGTGCTATATCAAATTTTTGGTTGAGGTCGGCTGAGAAGGAACGGATTTTACATTCGGTGCCTGGGAAAAGCTGTGTGAAGAAAACTGTGATGGAGGTTTGGGGTTTTCAGCTCTGGATAAATTCAATGATGCGATGCTTGCTAAACAGTATTGGCGTTTGATTCAATTCCCGAATTATTAGCCCGGTGATGCAGGTTCGTTATTTTAGGAACAAACATCCTTTGATGGCTAAAAAGCCACACTCTCCGTCTTTTGGTCGGTTATAGTTTAGCAAGGGATATGGTTCCAGAGGTCGAGTGTGGTCCAACTTGTACTGACATACGAGCCCATGTTTGGAAATTACACGTTCCATCTAAAATCAAGCACTTCTTTAGGCAAATAGCATGTGGTACTCTCCTAGTGACAGAACGTTTAGCTCATTGTGGTGTTCAATGTGATACCCGATGTAAACGTTGTCAGAGATTTGAGACAGATTGTGCAGAACTAATCGTGATGATTCAAGCCCTAAACGACTGGCCAGCGTTCTCGAATCTTCTAGATGATTTCCACCTTCTCTGGGGTCCTTTCCTTTGTTCTCTCAGTCTAAGATTTCTCTCTCATCAAATCAACGGGCAGATTGTCTTGCTCGGTCTACCCGTTCTCTTCTTTATAATACTTCTTTTGTAAACTTTTTTCCTCCGAATTTGGGCTACCGCTCCTAGAGTTATTTTATGATTATTGTTTGGTTGACAAAAAAAATCTTTTAAATAATTATTAGTTTCCAAAAAATGATTCACTTTCTCTCTCTAATTAATTGTGGATGAAAATTGCTAATGTTTTTTTATTGTTAACTAATCAAACTTAAGACGAACAAAACAAAACTAATCAAATTAAAAAAACTGAGATTTTTGATACTATATCATATTATTTATTTTTAAGTATTGTAGGTAAAAAAAATTAAGATTTAATTTTATGATTCTCCTATCATCTTTCTTTGATTTTATTTATAAATTATTTTAAATTTTCATATAATACATATGATTAATAATATTTGTTTTTGCATTTGTTTTGATTTGAATTTTCAAAACAAATATATATTACTCTATAAAAGTATGGATTCAATGTTTCACATGGGTGGATTTGTAAAATTAAAGTTTTGATGGATAATAAAGGAGTAAGTTTATTATTTCTTTCACAAAAATATTTGATTGTTCGGGTATAAACTTTTAAAGCTTTTAACTTCACTTCATATGATTTAATAGAAAAAATATATAATTGCTAATTTGTTATTTTCAAAATAATTTAGATTTTAATCTTAAATACTTTAGGTTTGTGTTACTTTATATGAACAACAATTAAATATTTGAAAATATCATAGTAAAATTTCATTTTAATCATTAATAATAGATTTTTTTTACTTCAAATGGTCAAAAACACAAATGAAAATTATTATCAAATGTGAACAATTAAAAACAAATAAATTCAAGAGATATTGTTGGTGTTGGGTTTCGGCGATCGACAAGTCCGCATGAGAAGCCCAATAAAAAATAATTATCTCTTGCGGTAATGGGTCTTTTACGGGCCCAGGAAAAAAGTTCGGATAGGAGAAACGCCGAGTCAAGTCTGAGAGGAAATCGCGGGATCACAAGCCAAGATAATCGGAGGAGATAGAGGGGATAGTTTTGAAGTCATTTTGTGTTTAAATATGCGAGTTCTGATTAAGAAAGGACACATGTAATTTTCACTAAGCAACAGAGATTAAATCAATACAAATCTAGTTCGTCATTCTTTTTTGTTTTTGTCGATTTCAACCGAAAGTCTACCAAGATCTTGTTTCCTATTAGATTTTGCCACTAACGCACCAGGGGTCCGTGTAACGCCCGTCTCCGCGCGTCTTCCTAATGATCGAGCGATGGTCGATCAAGTTAGTCGATCATTTGAGCTGAAGTCCGATAAATCCGCATCAAGTCTTGGCCTTGCGATTTTTGCGAGACAGTTGGTTGGGGAGTAGATGAGCGGCTATCGGTGATACGTGAAACCGCGGGTAAACTCTCGACCATGTCCACTGATTCGCGTGTTTTCTCGGTTTTTAGTGGAATGGTGTCACTTTACTTATAAAATGCGGGAACGGTTATTTGCAGGAGAGAAAGGACGCGGAGATCGTATTTGACGGTTTTCAGCGGTTTTCTTCGGCGTTAACTGCCAGGAATCGATTATAAAAAGGATTAGAGAGAGATAAGAACTCAGGAAGAATAGAGAGATTGCCGAGATACCGAGAAACCGAGAAAGATCATCGAGTAGTTCCGGTACATATCGACTGAACTGTGTGTTTTTCGAAAGTTTATCGAGTTTTGTCGAAGGGAACGTTAATCTGGTCTATTTGTCTTAGATTTCTAGGAAGCGCGAGCGATAGGGAGAACTGGTCGAGATTCCACGCGGCAAGAGGTGTCAGAAACTGTATCCGAGAGACAAAGGTGAGTTACGTGACTGTGGCGACGAGTCTTGTGTCGTTTTCTTGCATAGATTCACTTAGTCTTTGATTGTCCTGTATGATCTGGATGATTGCTTGTCGTTATCCTGATTATCTGCTGCTTAGTCTTGGTGATCGATGCGGTTTATCGAGGATCTAGATCGGCGGTTTGCTTGGGAACAGTAATGTTCGCTAAGAACTGTCCGGTTGCGGGAAGATTGCTCGGCAACTCCGCATGGTTACGCTGGATGAATTTTTGTTTGCGACTTGCAACATTGACTGTTTGAATTGACTGTTTGATTGCAAATACTTGCTTGTGGCCTGGTGAGACGGGACGACCGCTCTCACTAAGCAAATCCTTTTGCTTATGCCTCCTTTGTGTCGCAGGAAAGAATTCTGAACGGGAAGGTAATTGGGGCGCTGGAACCAGTTCGCGGGACTAAGGCAAGGAAGGAAGGATGGTTATTTATGGGTAGTTGTACTCGGTCTAGTATGTAAACGTGTAATAGCTTATTAGCAAACTCAGCGTTGTACTGGAACCTCGATATTAATTCAAGTATTCTGTTTTATGCTTAAAATGACTTGTCTAGAATTTGAATCGGTAAAATTTTAAGTGTTCAATCGATTAAACTTGTCTGAGATTCGCCGCGGCAAGGTAGAAATCGGGTTGGGGCATTTCACTCCGCCCCTAACAACGCCTCTTCTCAGGGTGAGCAGACTAGAGTCCAATCCGATCGCGAGGTCCCAAATTCGGCCAGACCTAAGACAGACTCACTGCTTGGCGACACCCAGACCCCGAACCAAAGTTCCTGGGGTTGCTCAGACCTCACCTGACATAGACCGTCTCATTCGGGATCCCGGCAGCTCGAGCCAAGGGGTCCCCATGATTTCTGCTGAAAACAGGAACCAGTGTCGGGTATGGACCCATTCCGAGAACAACAAAACGAACCGACCCGGGCAACATCCAACGTCGTTTTCCTCCTCAGGAACTCCCGGCGGAACTGATCTCTCCGAAATACGAGTAATGCTTGCCGTCTTGATCGATAAAACTCAAAGTCAAGACGCCACAAATCGAGCTCTCATGAGCAGGATCGAGCGACACGAGCAAGAGCAACATGAGCAAGAGCTCGTACTTCGCTCAAATCCTGATCTCCATTGGGGAGCCGCGTGCCCTCCGCAAACGGTCTTGACCGATTCCGCGGAAAGGGCACTCCTTCGAACGCGCCTGGACTTTGAAGCGGTGTTCACATCCTCGGAGAACCCTCGAGCTCCGAGCTTACCGGGTTTTAACGATAATACGAGTAGGTGACCAACCGACCCGCCATCGGTCGGGTACGTCGGCTCAGTGGCACCTGATGTCAGTGCTCTTAACGCTCCCAGGAACCCCTCTGTTGAGGCAAACCCAGCGTTGACTGAGGAACTCGTAAGCAAGGTGCCACGTCTCATGATGACCGGCAATTTCAGCCTACCTGGCCCGCCAAGGAACGACGTGATAAGCGCCCAATTCCTCACCGAATACATAAACAAGGCTAGCGCAGAAATGGCTCAAATCCGCTCCAAGGTCCATCTAGCCAGGAGCGCAGCTCCAGATATCGATCGTGTGATTGCGGAAACAAGGCGTACCCTGTTCACCGATCGAATTGCAAAAGTTTGCCTTCGGGACGTGGGTAAGCTACGTTTTCCCGAGTACGTGGGATCCTGGGGTGCATCTCCGAGCTTTCAGATTGGCAATAATAAAGCATATCTTATCGATGACGAGTGCGAGGCCGGTTACTTCCACTATGTTGGTGAGAACCTAGTTGGATAGGCAATGGAATGGTTCGCTTCTTTGAAATCTAATTCCGTCGATACCTTCGACCAACTCGCCTTAGCGTTTCTGAAACAGTACTAGGTCTTCTTCCAAGCTAAGGTGACCAAATCAGACCTCCGGCCTTTGGTCCAGGGGAAGGACGAGTCGCTCCGCGAGTACATCAAGGCCAGGATAGCTAACTTGAACGAAAATGTCTCCCAATAGGCCCTCCGACATGGCCTATGGTACACTTCAAAATTCTGAGAAGAGCTCACTGTCCGACAGCCCCCGTTGCTAGACGATGCGCTTCACAGGTCAATCAATTTTGCTAGAGCCGAGGAAGAGCGAACCGCTATGGCCGAGCTTCACAAGTCGGCAAAGGCACCCTTCAACCCTCCTAAAAGAGCTTTTCGGAGGGAACCACTCGAATCTGGTCCTCACGCTTTCGCGGTCGATTCCGCACCTAGGATTAAGAGTCAGAACTTCGACCCCGAAAAATTCTGCAAATACCACAAGGTGCGAGGTCACTCCACCGAAGAGTGCAGAAGCTTGGGACGCCTCCTTGCGAGAAAGCACGAAGCCAGGGAAGGAAACGCTAACACAAAAGACGTCGCTACAAAACGCGAAAGAACAGATGAGGCTGAGAGATCTTCCCCCCCCTCCAGCCCCAAAGAAACGTATTGACCTAGTCTTCAAATTGGCCTTTACACCACCTCTTGCAACTCGCAAGCATGCAAATTTCCGCCCACACATCTCCCAATGTTTTGGAAATCCCGACCCGACCTTCAGGGTCATTTACATCACGTGAGGATCTTCCTTGCGCCGTAACTCCATCAACTCGATCAAAGCATACCAACGCAAGGTCGAAAGATACCACCGGGGGAGAAAGCCCCGCTCTGATCCCGATTATGAAATCACTTTCCGGGAAAGCGAGACCGCTGACTTGGACAAGCCACACGATCATGCTCTGATCATAAGGCTAGACGTTGGAGGGTGCGAGCTATTCTGAATAATGATAGACACGGGAAGCTCGGTCGATCTTCTGTTCTATGACGCCTTCAAACGAATGGGCTATCCCGATTCCGAATTTAAAGGGGCCAAATCCCCGCTCACCGGGTTCGCCGGTGATACAACTTTAGCCAGGGACACCATCCACGTAATAGTAGAAGCCCGAGGGGTACGGCGTTTAGTCGACTTTGTGGTCGTCGACCGTCCTGCGCCCTTCAACGCCATCCTTGGCAGACCATGGTTGTATGGGATGAAGACAGACCCGTCAACATACCACCAATGCTTTAAGTTCCCGTCTCAGAGCGGGATCGCGACTATCTTTGGTAGCCAACGCACCTTGAGGCAGTGCTACTGGGGCAGCTACGACTTGATCAAGAAGTCTGCTCAATAGCAATTAATGATCGGTGACAAACTCGAAGCTCGCCAGCTCGTGGGTCATATGGACCCCGTCACCCGCGGACCACTAATGACCAAGGTTGACCAAATTCCGATCGTAAAAGGTCACCCTGATCGATGTGATGGAATCGGAGCCAACCTAAACGCCAATACTAGGAACGATCTAATCCAATTCTTGGGAAAGAACTATGACACCTTTTCGTAGTACTCGTTGGACATGAAAGGTATCGATATTAATGTTACCTCACATCAGCTCAACGTCGATCCCACCTACAAGCCAGCAAAGCAAAAGCGTCGCAAGCTCGGCCATGAAAGGGCTAAAGCAGTAAACGACGAGATGGACCGACTGCTTAAAATAGGATCTATCTGAGAGGTCCAGTACGCAGAATGGATGGCCAACCCCGTCGTGGTCAAAAAGAAAAACGGGAAGTGGCGGATCTGCATCAATTTTAAAGATCTCAACAAAGCCTGTCCGAAGGACAATTACCCTCTCCCTCACATCGACCGACTGTTCGAGGAAACCGTCGGGCACGAGACCTTCTCCTTTGTGGACGCCTTCTCGGGGTACAACCAGATCCTGATGGATCCTGCTGACCATTAAAAACTGCTTTCATAACTGATCGAGGCACCTAATGTTATAAAGTAATGCCCTTCGGACTTAAAACCGCCGTAACGACCTACCAGTGGTTGGTCAACAAAATGTTCGCCGAACACCTTGGGAAAACTATGGAGGTTTACATCTACGATATGCTCGTCAAGTCGACGCGCGAGAAGGATCATGTTTCCCAGCTCAAAGAGTCTTTCAAGATACTAAAACAGTTCGCTACTTTCCTCGTGATGTCCTCCCCAAAGACCACCTGGGAAGTACAGAGGCTAACGGGACAGATAGCCACCCTGAACCGCTTCATCGTGCGATCCACAGATCGTTGCCTCCCGGCTTACAAAATGCTGAAGGGTAACCGGAAATTCGAGTAGGACGGTAAGTGCAAGAAAGCATTCCAGGAATTAGAAAAGTACCTCACCAAGCCTCTCATCCTCTCAAAGCCAACGGACGGAGAACACCTCTTCCTCTACGTCACCATTTCCGACTCTGCAGTAAGCGGGGTATTGGTGTGAGAACACGAGGGGGAGCAAAAACCCATCTACTACGTCAATAAAACTCTGGTCGATGCCAAAACACAGTACCCCGTCATGGAAAAATTAGCCCTAGCGGTCGTGATGTCGTCCCGCAAGTTACGTCCTTATTTTCAATCACAGACAATCGTGGTGATTACGTCCCAACCCATTTGCTCGATCCTCAACAGTCCTAGCCAATCTGGCAGATTAGCCAAATGGGCCATAGAACTAAGCGAGTACAATATCGAGTACCAACCTAGGACTTGCGCTAAGTCCTCGCCGATTTTGTAATAGAGTTCGCCACGGGTAACGACTGCACGGGAAGCGAAGCCAAGAAGTGGTCATTATATGCGGATGGAGCATCGCCCAGACAAGGATGCAGGATCGGGATTCAACTCATCTTTCCCACTAACGAAGTCATGGAACAATCTTTTCGGCTCGGTTTGCAGCTTCGAATACCGAAGCCGAGTATGAAGCCCTAATAGCCGGTCTTCGGCTAGCGCTAGGCGTAGGAGTCAAAGAGCTTGCTGCGTTCAGCGACTCGCAGCTCGTCACAAGCCAGCTCTACGGTAACTATGATACGAACAAAGAACGGATGGACGCATATCTTTGAGTTGTCCGGTCGTTGGTAGAACGGTTCCTGTCGTACGAGCTCACCAAAATCCCACGCAGAGAGAACTCTGCGGTCGATACCCTGGCCGCACTCGCTTCCACCTTGGACCCCTCAATCATGCGGATCATTCCGGTGGAGGGCATAGACGAGCCCAGCATCGCCATTCCTGTTAAAGCCTACAACATCCACTAAGTCGAGGGTAGCATTATCTCGGACGAGGTAGAACTCGAGCAGGCGCCTGATCAGGATGACGAGCTCGTGAAGGAGCATATTTCGGGAGATGAACATGATGCGGAGCCGGAAACATATTTGCGGATCCCAATACATGAGTATATCGTAAACGGAACAACTCCCAAAGACCGATGGCTAGCGCGAAAGCTTACAGCACACAGCGCGCGGTTTTGCCTTATCGGAGACAAGTTGTATAAGCGATGCCTCTCCGGACCGTATCTCAGGTGCGTCCGAAAGACCCCGACCCCGGTCAACATAGAGCCGGGGAGTTTCTCTCGTCCCACAAAGCTACTTAGTCATATTTTAAGGTTCATTCCTTAAACAAGTTCATTCGCACATTCTAAGATTCGATACTTAGAGTATATATGATATAACTTAGAGTAAAGCAAACGATAGGTTATTGTATTAGATAATCAAAGGATTCGAAACAATTTATGAGTTTGCATAATAAGCTAGTACAAGTTGTATAATCGATCCTAGCTACCCATATCACCACCACTCATCTTCTCGGCCATGAGCCTTGCGCCTAAGCAGGTCCTTTCCCGCGATCACTCTCCTTTCCTGAACCCAAGTAGCCATCAATAGCATTTCCCTTAGACCGTACAAAATCATGCAACGCACGCTAGGTTATACATATCCGTCCGGTACGGCGGTTGGACCGGTAGAGAGTTCTCCCGTGCATCAGTTTGGACGGTGTACCGAGGAATCTATACGGATCCCCGTCCAGCCGCCGAGCCGCGTTTACTTTTCTCCGTACATACCGTCCGTACTCGGACACTCCGGAAGGACGCTGATCGGTAGGGAGGTAGCATGTGCATCAGTTCGGACGCTTCACGGTGAACCTAGTGGTTCCCGATCCACTTCTGAGCCGCACCCCCTTTCCTCCGACCAACTAGACCAACCAGAGCACAATATATGCTATGATCGATGATGCAACTACCCATTCCCTCAAACCCATAAGGCCGGTATTTCACCGTACCTCCATCTCTCGGATGTTACTCACCGTCTATCGGCTATGGAAATCTTTCTCTCGATCTATCTCTCGATCACACTCGAGATTTTACTGAGTTTTGTGATTTCCGCTGTGTCCTCAAAATGAGAGCTCACGACCTCTATTTATAGGTTCTGGTCGAAGTCTCTATTCAAATGACACCTATCCGACAAGCCTTCTAGATTGTTCCCGCTCGATCGCGCACGTTCGGTCGTACCAATTCGGTCATACCCATTCGGTAACCGCATCTCACCATCCTAACCGCTCATGAGCTGTCCAGCTTACCCGCACACTGTCCACTGCCATCCAGCTAGCCGAGCTGGGTCGAGCTCCTTGACAGCTGGTCGAGCTGGGTCGAGCTCAGCTGGTCGAGCTGGGTCGAGCTGACCGTCAGCTGGTCGGTAGTTGGCCGAGCTGTCCATAGCTGGCCGAGCGCTGTCCGCAGCTGACCAAGAGCTGTCCGTAGCTGACCGTAGCTGTCCGAGAGCTATCTGTGGCTGGTCGATCCTTATCTCTTTACTTAGTACGTATTTCCCCTTGTCCGAGCTAATGAGCAGCTCCTCTTTAACTCGTCTGAGACTTCCCTGTCATTCTCGGACCAAGTCCCGGCCTACGATCCTATTCAGGATCGCGGGCGTTACAAGTCTCCCCCCTTGAAAGGGATTCGTCCCCGAATCCGGATCAAGTTGATCTTCACCCATCTCCTTGAACCACTTAGGATAATCAGCCTTCATCTTGATTTCGGTCTCCTGCGTAGCTTCCTCACGTCCACCGCAGTTCCACAAGATCTTGACCATATTAATATTTTTCCTGCGCATCCCCTTTACCATTCGGTCAATGATCCGAATAGGCGTGGCTTCCACCGTCAAGTTTTCTTGTAACTCTGGTAGCACATCTTCGACTACCTTTGCCCTTATAGGTATACTAGGTCGCCCACTTCAAACTCTAGCCCTTCTGACGCTTGTCCCCATAACTTTTCTGTCTATTCTAGGCTTCCTTTAGTTTGATTTTCAAGAACTTCAAATTTTCGACCGTCTCGTCTACAATAGCCGGTCCGAATAGCGTCCGTTCTCCGACCGGTGTCCAGCACAAGGGCGTTCGACATGCTCGGCCGTATAACGCTTCGTAAGGCGACATTCCGATACTAGCTTGGTAGCTATTGTTGTATGCAAATTCCACCAAGTTTAAGTACTTTTCCCAGCCTCCGCCCCAATCCAAAACACAAGCTCGCAACATGTCCTAATCAACCCGCTGATCTAATGAGCTCGGTCTCTGCCCCTTACCCCTTTATGCGGTGGTCGATGGATTCCATTGGCCCCCTCGAACAGTCGGGGAGACGACATGTAACTAACCTACTGGTCGTAACCGACTACTTCACAAAGTGGATCGAGGCTGAATCCTACCAGTCTATCACTGGGGAGCACGTAAAGGATTTTCTATGGAAAAACGTAGTATGCTGGCATTGTATCTCTTACGAGATCTTCACAGACAATGGAACTGACTTGGTCTCTTCCGTGGTCCAAAACTTTTGTGACGACTGGGGTATTCGACTAACCCCGTCCACACCTTGTTACCCCCAGGGCAAAGGTCAGGCCGAGGCAGCCAACAAACTAATCCTACACAGCCTGAAGCGAGGCTTGGGAGCCGTGAAGTCCAGTTGGGATGCACAGCTACCTGGTGTCCCGTCGGCCACCTGAACTACGCCACGCGGAAGCACCGGAAAAACTGCTTTTTCTCTGGCCTATAGAATCAAGGCCGTAATACCGGTAGAAGTCTCCCTTGGAAGTATCCGCCGCACTATCTGACCTAAAAACAAAGACGCGAACAGTTCGGCGTTGCGTGACAACCTCACCGTCATTGATGAAAAAAGAGAGCAAGCCCTGGTGCGAGCTCAAAACTATCAAAACACCATAGCTCGCTTCTACAACCCTAAGGTCCGACCTCGAAGTTTCGTCGTCGGAGACCGAGTTCTCTACAGAGTGTTCGATCACAAGAAGGAGAAGAACACCGGGAAGATGGGGACCAAATGGGAAGGACCATACCAAATCACCGAGGTCGTTCGCAATAGCATGTACCGCCTCAAGGACGAGAGTAATGGAAAAGCCAAACTCCGACCTTGGAACATCATGAATCAAAAGAATTACTTCCAGTAAGTATCGACAACAACTGAACTACGACTAGGCTTGATCCCTTTACGGGGTACATAGGCAGCTCGATCTCCTGAGTGCAGCTACCTCCTTAGCGTAATCTACTTTGCGTTTGTAATCAGTTCTTACTAATAAAATACAAGCTTTGCCTTACAACCAATCTCAATCGTTGATATTGCATTATCTCAACTTCAAGCAATATCCTCGATTTTCCCCTGACCACGCGAGGTCGAATAAAATAGCCCCCGGGCACCTCACGCGGATTTCAGATAATCTCGCTACTTAGGTCACTTCGAACCACACGAACACCTCCTCGTTCAGCAGCGAACCCAATATAACTTCATCAAAACAAGCAGCACTCCGCTGTGTAATAACCTCACGCGGATTTAAGTTTATCTCGCTACTTAACTCAGGTCACTTAGTACTGTCTAAACACCTCCGCGCTCAACAACGAGCCCAATATAAGTCCATCAAAACAAACAGTGCTCTCTTGATAAACGTTCCCCGAAACTTGTCAACTGTAAGCACCCTATCTATCTTTGATAACCCTAAATTCAGTCAAACAGTAAAACAAAACTTTCGCTTCTTAAAATACGAAAGAAAGACTTATGAAGGCGAGATGAATCAAAGAAAATGATTTAAATGCCTTCCCAGGCAAGCAATTCAAGTTTTGGATAAAAACCCTCCGGGGTAAACAAAACAGAGTTCAAAGATAGGGAAAATAAAAGGAAAACATGAAAAAGTACGAGGGTGACGATCAGGCGTCCTCTTCTCCCGCTCTGACCACCGGATCCGGTGCGCCGCTCACATTACTCTCATGCTCGTTCAGGGTATGCGGGACCCTAGTTCCTGAATCAACCTCCATCGGAGCGACCGAGTCCTCCAAAACCTGTGAGAGGTCGAGCTTACTCACGGAAAAATCCGAGACCACAAGGGAGTCAGATCGAACTGTGAGCGCTGCTTTCTAAGTCCAGAGAATCCTTAGCTCTTCCTCAATCATGGTCCTACTCTCACTGATCAATTTAATCAGAAGGAGGTTTGACTCTATCTCCGCAAGGTCATTGTTGACTTCAGCCTTCTCCTTCTTCTTCTCCCATTTGTTCTTGAAAGAATCCAGGATCGTCCGGTAGTCCTGAGCCAGCCTCGCCTTCGCGTCATGAACCGCCTTCCGGCTCGCCGCAGCGTGCAGTTGCTCCGTCCCCGCGGCTTTTTCCTTCAGCCACCTGTTCTCCTTCAAGAGGAGGTCCCGGTCTCCCGCGGCCTTTGCTTGGGCAACCTTAGCTGCAGCAAGCTCGGCTTCAACCACCGTTAGTTTTTCTTGGGTGGCCCTCAGGGAAGCGACTTCGCGTTCGAGGGAATCCACCTTACCGGTGGCAACATCTTCTCTTCCTTGAGCAGCTTTCAAGGCCGACGTCAGCTCGTGAATCATCCTAGTCGTGTTCTTGAGCTCGGCCGAGGGACATCCTTTAGCCTTTGCTCATAAAGACACACCAACTTGTTCCTAGCAGTCGTGGACTGCGGATGAATTCAAGTCAGAATAGAACCTTTTCAACAAAAAAATTGTATGTAGATATAGTAATAGTAACAATAAAGCATCTCGAGGGCGGCTGGGCAAAATTACATGTGCTAGTGACGCCATCACTTGATGTACGCTTCCTGTTCAGCGAGATCCTTTACCAACAGGACCTGACACTTGGCGGTTTTCAGGTGCCCAAAAAGGGTGGCCATCCTGAGGTGATCCTCTGCTGCTAGGGAGTCGCAAGAATGAGTGAACCTCCAGTGAAAAGGATGGCTGGACGATGAACCATTTCTAGAGACGGCTGGTTCACCCGCCGGAGGATCGGCTCGGTTACCCGCAAGGCGGCTTCCCTGGCTTTCACGGCTCTTGTCCTCGCTGGCTCGGGGGACTTCCATGCGAGCTCTCTTTTGAAGAGGGGTGGGCTTAGAGGACTACGAGGTGACTAGCATAACCTCTCGGGTTGGGATAGAAGCCCCGACTGGGGTCGTGAGGGCTTGGTTCACCTCTTCACTACCCGCTTGTGCAGGCTCAAGACAGACGGCTCGAAAAGCAGAGGCTAATGTGGCGTCCACATCCCCTGCACGGACTCGGCAGGAAGACTGGGTCTGTTCTCTCAGCTCACGAAGTGTCGGTTTTCTCGCCATGGCGAATGAGGGAGTAGAGGTTGAAGATGAGCTTGATACGCGCGGTCGAACAGAAGCGTCTGTTCGAATAGCACAACATCAGGATTTGGAACGATATAATAACATGACATCGTTAAAAGAATGTAAAAATGTAACAATTCGAGAGGTTATCATACCTTGACGAGCAGGAGAATGCTCAGATCTGTCACTTCTGGGTTGATCGGCGGGAACCGGCGGATTCAAATCCTCGGGGTAATGACTGGGGTAGGGCCACGAGCCTGAGCAATCAGGGCATTAAGCACTGTAATAATTCGAGCTCACGTGAATGAACAGCACCGCACTTCCCCTCCTCGTAACCTCTCGGTCAGTGCTTGTACCGTTGGAGTATTCGGGTGATCGCCGGAATCTGCAATATGAAGCTTTGAAAGGTTAGTCCAAACTCGGAGACGTCACAGTTACGACAATAACGAGGGTTTGCAAAGTGACCAAGGGTCATTCTGGCCTACGCAAACAGCCCACTGGGTCGGGAGATGGGAAAAGTTGAAACGTCCCACCGAGGCTGGGGAGACGCGGAAATACTTCTCTCTCCACCGGTCTTCTTTTCCGAGGATCGCTAGGACAATCTCCCGGTCTTGGCGGCGGGACATGTAGAATGTCCCTTGGAAGCCCGAGTTGTGCTTAATCTGGCACAATCGGAGTATATCATCAACTCCGAGCTCGAGTCCAACCTCATGACCTCGTACGTAGAGGCCGATGACATGTCGAACAAAGTTCGGACACATCTGAGGAAACGCCATCCGAAGGCGTATGAGGATCAACAGAACAATTTCTGGGATAGGAAACACGAGTCCGCACCGCTCAAAGTAAGTGGTGTACGCACAGCAATAACCCGGAGGGACGGTCTCTGGAGTGTATGAATCTCCGAGGGAAAGCATCATCTCCACCTCTGGAGGTACGCCGTGTTTTTGGAGAAGACCAACCAGATGTTTATCAGTGGTGATTGGGGAATCACATTCCCCAGAGCTCGAGAGGTGCCATGAAAACAAGAAAGAAAAGAGGCAACTACGGTGTTGGCTAGTTTAAGCAAAAGAAGATAAACGATTCGAGGGAAAAAGGAAACTAATACGGCGGAAAGAAAACCCTAAAAGATGTTTAAACAACGAAGAAGAGAGAAGAATTACTCTTAAGTAGTAGATGAGTGCGCGGTTATGACGAGACATGTGACTAATGACTTATAAGTCATAATGACTTCGGTTTTCGGGATCCCGTAGATCTCTGTTCGTCGAATCTTGGCCGTTCAGTGAATCAGCCTTCATTCAATCCAGGCCGTTCGGTCTGTTCGTATCTGCCATCGGATCTAGAGGAGAGAGAGAGTAATCATCACGAATCTCGAGAACTAGGATTCGCCGCGCACATTTTGAATAGATCGCAAAACCGATACGTGGAAAGATTCCTCAAATATTCGCCTTTCAACCCTTATATTTGAGTTAAAAGACTTGGGGGCAATTGTTGGTGTTGGGTTTCGACGATCGATAGGCCCGCATGAGAAGCCCAATAAAGAATAATTATCTCTTGCGGTAACGGGCCTTTTACGGGCCCAAAAAGAAAGTTTGGATAGGAGAAACGCTGAGTCAAGTCTGAGAGGAGATCGCGGGATCACAAGCCAAGATCATCGGAGGAGATAGAGAGGATAGTTTCGAAGTCATTTTCTGTTTAAATATGCGAGTTCTGATTAAGAAATGACACATAATTTTCACTAAGCGCAATAGCCCATTAAGCAACAGAGATTAAAGCAATACAAATCCAGTTCATTATTCTTTTTTGTTCTTGTTGATTTCAACCGAAAGTCTGCCGATCTTGTTTCTTATTCGAATTCATTTAGTCGTTGTTTCTCATGTCAACAGATATATATGTTTGATTATATTTAAATAAATTATATATTTTGGTTTTGTATAGTATGAATAAATAAAAAATGTAAAAAATGCTATTGACATTTAAAAATATTTGTTCTGTTTTTTTATAACGATTGATTAACATAACATTTTACACAACAACCCACGCGTATGTGTAGGATATTACCGTAGTATAAAGTATAAACTATATGCCAAGCTGGAGCAAACATATTTGGTTTTGCAATGAATATTATGGTTATTCATTCTTATTTCTAATCATGGGAAAAAAACGGAATAGAATGTAACAAACCAAACCGAACCAAAATGGGTATACTACTAGAGTACTAGAATAGATAGTAAAATTTAAGAACCGAAACCGAAATAACCCGATCAAAGCTGAACCACAATTTTAAGAGCACCAAATGGATATAAAATTCAAAATCAAAAATAATCCAAAATACCAAACTGATATCGAATGAAACTTAAAAAAAAAAAAAATAATAACCCTAACAGATTAAAGTCGAACTTCAAATGATCCGAAAAATGAACATGTCCAACGGATTACAAACCTAATATATGAATGCTAAAGACTATTTCTTCGTATAAATAATGGTTTCTTACATAATATTTTTTTATATCAAAAGCTCACTATTGTAATGTATTCAAAATATTGTTGTAAGGTCTTACGTCATTTAGTTCATCTCATGATTCGGTAGACGATTAGAAAACAAAAAACAGGACAAAACAGAAATAGTAATAAAAATGAAAGCATGACCGGGACATGCGAAAACGAATAACGTAATAAACATAAGCATAACATTTTCAGCTCCAATGAAGAAAACTGGAAGGAACAACATCTTTTTCTTGTACATAAAGGTCGTCTGAATTCCGTACGACGGCGTGGACCAAACAAAGCAGGACGCTCGCAGCGATGCCAAGGACCAGACGTTGGAGGCAGTTTGCGAACCACAATGCCGAAAGCGAGCCAAGGATCAACACGAGGGAGATCACACGGTCGTGAATATGTCGACCGCACAAGACCAATGGATGGTCTCGATAGAAATATAGGAGCAGCCACATGATTGCAAAGGAGGCAACGGTGAGAAGAGAAGTCGGATCACCGATCAAGAAGAGTGTGACCGAAGCTGCAGTTAAAAGAAAGTAGTTAACTGCAAAATGCCGGAGGTTTAGTTTAACGCGGGAAGCAGCGGAGGAGAAAGTGGCTGGACGGTCGATGGAACCTAATGCTAGGAATTCAGACCACCATGGACGGTAGGTAGAAACAGAAGCTATTAGATTATGCATCGACATGGAGATGACATCAACGGCAGAGAGACTTGTCTCCTCCACCGTGATTGGTAGAGTCTCCACCGGTGCTAACATCGCCGAACGTCACTTTTGAGTTCTCTAGTCAACCAATGTAAACCGAAATTAAAATGTTTTCTAGTATTGATTAATACATATTAAAATGTTTTCTAGTATTGATGACATCAACGGCAAAAAGTGGTTCCCACGTTGGCAACGTTATGGGCTGGGCCAGATTGATTTAAGGGCCCATATAATTCGGGTCGGATCCTCTGGTGATTCAGTTTCGACGATTTCATTCTCTTCTCAGTTCTCAAAACAAAGAGCAGAGAGGCAACAAGACGACTGTGAGTGGAAGGAACACTTGATTGATTCAGGTTCGTTTTATTTACCATTCTACCCTCTTCAACTCGTGTCCTTCGTCAAGTTAACCGTCGGTTTCCGATGGAAACCTAGATTTCAAATTTGCTTTAATTGCCGGATTATATATATAGTTTGATGATGGGTTTTTGCGATTTTGGGAATCCGAGGCTCGCGGTGGTGAGATTTGCGTCTTCGAGTCTGCTTAGTTCGTTTAAGTGGCAGAGATGATGAAGAGACATCAGTTTTGGATTAAGCTCAAATACGATGAACGCTGTTATTCATTCCGGCACAAGTGTTGTAGTCCGTAAAGCTTCTCGCTTTCTCTTCACATCGAGAAACTTTTGCAATGGTGGTGATGTAACCGATAATGGTGTCGAAGAGCCCATGAAGATAACATGGGAATCTTCTGAGATGGATTGTGGTGTTTTTGAGGAGGAGGAACATGGTGAGAAAATCTCTGTTAGGAGAAGGTTTTTGGAGAGTGCTAAGCTCGGTGCGTCTCGGGTTCTCGATACTTTACAGCAAGATTGTCCCGGGTTCAATACGAAATCAGCTTTAGATGAGTTGAATGTTACAATCTCAGGGCTTTTGGTGAGAGAGGTTCTTGTTGGGATCTTAAGGACTCTGAGCTATGATAATAAGACTAGGTGTGCTAAGCTAGCTTACAAGTTCTTTTTGTGGTGTGGTGGACAAGAGAGTTTCAGGCACACGGCGAATTGTTATCATTTGCTTATGAAGATATTTGCAGAGTGTGGTGAGTATAAAGCCATGTGCAGGCTGATTGATGAGATGATCAAAGATGGTTATCCAACTACAGCACGCACCTTTAATCTGTTGATATGTACTTGCGGTGAAGCAGGCCTTGCTAGGGATGTCGTGGAGCAGTTCATCAAGTCGAAGACTTTCAACTACCGACCTTTCAAACACTCTTATAACGCTATTTTGCATTCTTTGCTAGGGGTGAAACAGTACAAGCTGATTGATTGGGTTTACGAGCAGATGTTAGAAGACGGGTTTTCGCCGGATGTTCTGACTTACAATACTGTAATGTTTGCAAACTTTAGGTTAGGGAAAACAGATAGGCTTTACAGATTGCTCGATGAAATGGTTAAAGACGGGTTTTCTCCTGATTTGTATACATACAACATCCTCCTCCACCATCTAGCAACAGGGAACAAGCCTCTCGCTGCTCTTAACCTGCTAAATCATATGAGGGAAGTAGGAGTAGAGCCTGGTGTGATCCATTTCACTACTCTGATAGACGGGCTGAGCCGAGCTGGGAAGTTAGAAGCTTGCCAATACTTTATGGACGAAATGGTGAAAGTTGGGTGCACGCCGGACGTTGTTTGCTACACTGTTATGATTACAGGATATATTTCAGGCGGGGAGCTCGAGAAAGCCGAGGAGATGTTCAAAGAGATGACGGAAAAGGGGCAACTCCCCAATGCTTTCACATACAATTCCCTCATCCGCGGGTTTTGTATGGCGGGAAAGTTCAAAGAGGCGTGCTCGTTGCTCAAGGAAATGGAGTCGAGAGGGTGTAACCCTAATTTTGTGGTTTATAGTACACTGGTGAACAACCTAAGAAACGCAGGGAAGCTTATAGAGGCTCACGAGGTTGTCAAGGACATGGTGGAGAAAGGCCATTATGCTCATTTAATTACAAAGCTGAAAAAATATAGAAGATCCTAGTTTTTGGTTTTTGTTTCAAAGGCGATTTTGTGATATTGATTAAACAAAATGTAGCTGTTCTCAATTCTGACATTCATTGTCCTTTCTCATATATGTTTCAGCACAGTGATGATCTTCCAAAAGAATTAAATAAAATTCTAAGGGTAAGTTTCTTTTGTCCCAGTGTCTGTTGTGTGAGTAAGTGAGTTGTTAGCAACTATTTAAAGAAATTGAAATAAGTCAAATAACCAACAAAAAGCTAAGAGCTGGAAAAAAAAAAAAAAAGGCAAAAAGAATCGTCGACAGCAGGGTTCGAACCTGCGCGGGCGAAGCCCAACAGATTTCAAGTCTGTCTCCTTAACCACTCGGACATATCGACTTATTGTGATCAAACCAATAGCGAGTATAAAAATTTAATAAAATAGCAAACTAAGCCCAATAAAGGCCCATAATTCTGGCTTGAATCTTCTAGTTGACAGTGAAGGTTCTCCTCACGTACGACTCCTGCCGCGTGTTTAGTTATCGAGACGGTAAAAACTCTCGGAATCTGAATCCGACCAAATCTGAACAACACCGGCGACGAATCTCTGAGCCGTAGCCTTCGATTTTCTCGGAGAACGAAATTGATATCATAGTGAAAAGTTACGGCGAGGGGATGATATGCTGGTAACGGCCGATTGAAATAAGATATGTCATCGGCAGGAGCCGGGGAGTATAACGAAGACAGGCATCTGTTGCGATCCACCGGCGTTGAAGACGGCATTGGAGGAGAAGATGGTGATCTCGATGTTGAATCTCAGTCTCCGGCTGTCAGAAGTGGAGCTGGAGGAGTTAGGGATCTGTTTAAGCATCTGGATCGGAGATTTTCACTTTCCGGGCGTCGTTTAAGCTTCAAACGGATGGAGAATAACAGAGTCGATAGAGAGCGCCACAATCCGTCCTCTTCTTCTTCCGCGTTTTCGGCTGGAGAAGAAGATGGCGGTGGTGGTATCAGTAATTCACATAACGTCGATGATCGAAATGACGAGTACGGGTTTGATGAAGAAGTGCTCGGAGATAGTGCTCCACCTGAGTGGGCTCTGCTTCTCATCGGATGCCTTATAGGTGTTGCCGCTGGAATTTGTGTCGCCGGCTTCAACAAAGGGGTACGATCATTTTATCAGATCTCGATCTATGTTGATTCGATTTGAATTAAGCTATACTTTGTTTTGAGTGCTGATTCAATAGAGTAGTGTATTTGTCTAGGTTCATGTCATTCATGAGTGGGCATGGGCTGGTACTCCCAACGAAGGTGCTGCATGGCTTCGTCTACAGAGACTAGCTGACACTTGGCACCGGATTCTTCTAATTCCGGTCACTGGGGGTGTTATAGTAGGGATGATGCACGGTTTGCTCGAGATCTTAGACCAAATCAGGCAATCCACTTCTTCTCAGAGACAAGGACTAGATTTTCTTGCTGGTATTTATCCAGTGATTAAGGCCATCCAAGCTGCTGTGACCCTTGGTACAGGATGTTCACTGGGTCCTGAGGGACCTAGTGTCGACATTGGAAAGTCTTGTGCCAATGGTTTTGCACTCATGATGGAAAACAACAGAGAAAGAAGAATAGCTCTCACTGCAGCTGGTGCGGCTTCTGGGATTGCATCTGGTATAATTTACGCCCCACCTCTCTTTTCTTATGCACCTTATGAATTGGTATTGATGTATACTTGGTTTGTCAAGGCACGGAAACAGAAACATAGCTCCTTCACTCAACTCAAGTATATTGATACTTAACATTAGCTTTAACCTGATGACTTATCAATAATTGTCTATATACTAGGTCCTGTCCTGCTATCATTTTTACTTATCGCAATATTTGTGGCCCCTCATTTTTCGCTCACTCTCTTGGTCCCAGAAATGTTTATGTACTATATAGCCTGCAAATGTGCTTAAACTGTGCCTATGGATCTTAGGTTCTACTACTAGACAAATCATCTTGCTGGGAGTAACTTTTGAATAATAGTATACGTATGGCTATTTAAAGTATGATTCGTGGGTAATGGTTTTCTTACTAAAGATAAGAGCAGTAAGAGAGGCTCTATGTTTCTTTGTTTTTTTTTAGGCAGGAACTCAGTTCGCTGCACTTTCTTATTTATAGTTATAAATCTGATTTCATTCGATCTTTATTCTCGTTACAGGTTTCAATGCAGCAGTGGCAGGTTGTTTCTTTGCTATTGAGACCGTTTTAAGACCTCTACGTGCAGAGAACTCGCCTCCATTTACCACTGCAATGATAATATTGGCCTCTGTTATATCTTCGACTGTGTCAAATGCACTGCTTGGGACTCAATCAGCTTTTACAGTTCCCTCATACGATCTGAAGTCCGCTGCAGGTATATTGTTTTCACTATTAATCTGTATTGCAAACCTTCCAGTTAGTCTTATGGTATGATTAATTGGAACTTATGATTTAGTGTCCTGATGGATAGGTGATAATGTGATATATCATAAAGAATCTTGGTAGCTTTAAATAATGAAGGAAAGGTCGAGATATATTTGGTTCATCGAGCATTGTCTCTAAATTTACAAACATGTTTTCAATTGTCTCCAGAGCTCCCTCTGTACCTGATATTAGGAATGCTTTGCGGTGCTGTCAGCGTTGTTTTTCTCGCCTTGTCACGTGGTTTACCAAGTCATTTGACTTCATCAAAGAAAAATTTGGTCTTCCTGCTATTGTGTGTCCTGCACTGGGTGGTTTAGGAGCTGGGATTATTGCTCTCAAGTACCCTGGAATCTTGTATTGGGGGTTTACAAATGTTGAGGAAATCCTGCATACTGGAAAGAGTGCCTCAGCTCCTGGAATCTGGTTATTAGCTCAGTTAGCCGCAGCCAAAGTTGTGGCTACAGCTCTTTGCAAAGGATCTGGGCTTGTAGGTGGTCTATATGCACCAAGTTTGATGATTGGTGCTGCTGTTGGTGCTGTGTTTGGGGGTTCGGCTGCTGAGATTATTAACAGAGCTATTCCTGGTAATGCTGCTGTTGCTCAACCACAAGCTTACGCTCTGGTATTGTATTTCCTTTGTCGCAGGCCCTTGCTTCAGTGCAGTTTTTTAAAACATATTTTATTACTGTCCAATTTTGTTCTTTTGAAATCTGACTCATTGAGATGCTGTCGTTTTATGTGATGCAGGTTGGAATGGCAGCGACACTAGCTTCCATGTGCTCTGTGCCCTTAACATCAGTATTACTGCTGTTCGAGCTAACAAAAGATTATAGAATTTTGCTTCCCCTCATGGTAAATTTTCTCTTTCCCGCTCAGTTTTAATGGTGCGTGTCTTGTAAATTCGCGTAAGATGGGCGGGATTCATTAAGATAGTCCTAAGTTTGCCCGTTTAACCAATCAAGCAGTAAAACCCTTGTTAAAAGTGTGAAATATACCACTTAAGATGTCGCTGTAATATTATGTTTTTAACTAATGGTCCAGAGTTACTTTGTATGTAGATAAAAACATTCTGTTTCCACTTGACATGCTGCATTCTGGTTCGTATTTTGATCAAGTTGTTCATGATCTGATCTCACTGTTGATTTCTCTACTAACAGGGAGCGGTTGGTTTAGCTATATGGGTTCCTTCTGTGGCAAACCAAGGCAAGGAGAATGATTTATCTGAAGGTCGCAACACAGGAAGAGGATACTCTTCTCTTTCACCTGCGGAGCGTAAAACCGAAGGTGTCTGGAGACACACGGATAATGTTGACTCCCTTGAGCTCACTGTCATGGAGAACCCTGACCATAAATCCTTTTTGGATGAAGAAACTATTCTGGAGGACTTAAAGGTTTTGCGGGTTATGTCAAAGAACTACGTGAAGGTTTCTCCGGGAACAACTCTAAGAGAAGCAAGAGATATCCTTAAAGACAGCCACCAAAACTGCCTTATGGTGGTCGATGAAGATGAATTTCTAGCCGGGATCCTAACACAGGGCGACATCAGAAGATGCTTGTCCAATAACGTGTCTACAATCTTAGATGTAAGAAGTGAAACAAACTCCCTCAGTCTCATCTCATCACTCTGCTCTTTAAATTACGGTTGACTTGAAATAAGTCTTTTGTCTCTTTCCAGGAGAATACATGTCCGGTTTCTTCAGTGTGTACTAAGAATATAACATACCGAGGCCAAGAACGCGGTTTGCTTACTTGTTATCCAGACGCGACGGTTGGTGTAGCCAAAGAGTTGATGGAGGCAAGAGGTGTGAAACAATTACCTGTCGTAAAACGAGGTGAAGTAATTCACAAAGGGAAAAGAAGGAAACTGCTTGGCCTTCTTCATTATGACTCTATTTGGACTTTCCTCAGGTAAAAAACAAAATCTGTTTTTACTCAACTTAAAAACTAATTAATTTGACCAAAACCAAAGTTAATTTTTTTTTGGGTTGTTCCTTGTTATTATCGCAGAGATGAAATGAGTCGTAGGAGATCGATCAACGACCGGAGAAAAGACAAAGAGGTTGGTGCAAACGGGCATTGATTGGGTTTGTGCCCATTTGGTATAGGTTTTTTTTTTTTTTACCTTCTTCTTTTTTTTTTCTTTTTTGAGGTCCAATTGATTATTACAACGAGGAAAACATGATCGTAAAAATAATATTAATATACATCTTTCTTAGTTCTGAAAATTATTATTCCCACCAAAAGTAAAACACACTACTCATATCATATACTCCATCAAAAGAAATCAAGTGAAATAGATGCAACATTTGTTGGGTAATCTCCTCTTCATAATTCTTGTTACTACTTTTTCCTGTTTTATTTACTAGAAAATTTCACGCAAATTAATAAATTGTGTAAGTTAACAAGTTTAATCTCACAATTAATTTATTATTTTATTTGTTGTGTAAGTTTAATAAGGTTATATTTGGAACTTTATTGTAAAAGTTACTTTAGAAAATGAGAATGGCAAGTAATCTAAAATAAAATAAAAATCTCTTCAAAATGACAAATAATTAAAACGAGAGGGAGTATATTTTAGAATCAACAATTCATAAATTCCAATTCTTTTTTTTTTCGCAATTACTCACCATTTCATTAATTTACTAATATATGCTACCTCATGTTTGTGAAATTTCACGAAAATTACGTTTCTTTTGCATGAATGTGATGTACAACTGTTAAAGTAAAGTTGGGACTTAAAAATGTTTAATCTTGATGAGTAAATCATCTACAGAACAAGATCCACAAAGATAGCGTAATGACTGATAATGGACCCATGGTTTGCACTCAAAAGAGCTTTTACAGTTAAATTTTGTTAAGAAAAAAAGGGGCAAAAATTAATAAACAGTTGACTAATTGATTGGAATGTGATTGGATTTTGTTGGTCATATATTGGTAAGTGGGTGTGAAAAAAAAAAATGAAAATTGCTTACCTTTTTCTTCATTATTAGGTCGGTCCTTAATGTCAAACAAAATTATCAAAATGTATAAGCGTAATCATTTTCGATATGTTATCTACAACAGCTATATATATGTGAACCTTTTGTATATGAAAGCTTGAAAGATGTCTATTGACATGCATGAACTATTCGTCAATTTCCTTTTACCTAATTTAAATAATGATACGTTGAAGACCATTATAATGTCTTTTTCCCCCTTTTTTATTTCTTCTTTTACAAGTTATGGATTAATAAAAAAAGCAGAAAATAAATATATACATATAAAAAAGGTGATTGTAATTTAGACAAATAAGACGAATACTACTGGATTGATTAGCATATGGGTCATCATTAGATTTATAGTCGTTTTCATAGAGTCATCATCCACCTTTCATTACACACACAAAACCAATTACATAGTTTGGTTAAGGATGGTTGTGACTTCTGTTTCTCTGATGTCGTTCGAGCTTGCTTTCGTTTCTGCCGGTGTTTATGATGGTTTGTCGATGGTGTACTATCATGGTTTATGGTACTTCCGATCTTATCGGTACTCTCCGGCGTTTAGGTTTTATGGGAAAGCTTGTGAGTTTCTTTCTGATTCAGCTGGGCAGTTTTAGTTCTTTGGTTTTTGTTTATTCTTTAGCGACTTGTTTTTCTAGGTTGTTTAGTCTTTGTATCTTTGTTTCCGGAAGTTTGTAACTTGCCGGCTTATGTCTCTGGAAGTATGTTACTTGCCAGCTTAAGCTTCCCTTGTTTGGGCTTAGTGTTAGATGATTTCTTTGTTTTCACCTTTTTGTATTCAACAGATGTAATCAGATGAAATCTGTTTAGTTATAATATAAAAATAGATGACAAAAAAAAAAAAAAAAGGAAAAAGAATGAAGAAGAAGAGTCAGAGGTTCATGATTGTTTTAGCTACAAAAGTCTCATGTTTTAGATTTAAGAAATCAGGAGAGTGCACAAATGTTTTCTTTCAAAACACTGTATTGTTGTAGTCCTTGAGTAATTGAATAATAATCACACTATACACAAAAATTAGTGGGTGGGGAGAATCTTTAGAGTAGAAATAATATGCGCTCGTGCGGATGAGAATACTGACAAAATCGGTACCCGGCCCAACCCTACGGCCCACGCGCGACGAAACATGTTTCCAGCTTTTCATAAAAGCCCCTGCTTATTTTATTTCTCTTGTTATCTAACCTATCATTATTAAATTGGTTTTTTAAGACCTTGTCTTTTTCCTCCCCATAATTTTTTATTCAAAATTTTCCGACCCATTGTCATTCACATTGGACATCACAGAAGCTAGTATTGATATCATAAGCTATTTGTTTTTCTCTGTTTTCTATGTGTATAATATAAACTATGTTATTTAACATTTCAAGAATTTTTGTTTTTGTTTTTTCCCAATAATTTATACTATATAGCTCACTTTTACAAGTGAATGTTACAGATTATTAAAATTAATGTTCTCTTTTTTATTCATGTATATAATGTAAAAAGTTTTATTCACAAAATTATAAAGTTTATGACATTTAGAGTAAAATTTTCGACAAATGATTTATTTACATAGAACTCAAATTGGACTTAGCAAACACTTATTCAACTTGTTTAATCTAATTGAATCAAATGTGTATACATGTGTGTAGGTGGCTTCTCTTAGTTTATTAATGCACCTTGAATAAAGAGTAACTAACAGAGCTATATATATGAGCTAAGGTAAGAAATTGGATTAAATGCTAAGGTGGCAAAAAGTTAAGCGGCAACTACATAAATAAATACAAAACGCCGGGCCACAAAACTATTAAACAAGAGGAAAAATAGGACCAAAGAACAATATTTGTTGAATGCTTTATGATATTAATAAGGTGGTGCTAGACTGCTAGTGCTTCGTGCCGTGTAGGGTTAGAAAGTTGCATAAATGCGTAGAAACATACGAGAACTAAGGAAAAAAGTAGGCCTTTATCGTAATTATCGTCAAACTTATCATATTTTATGTTTCTTTGTATTAGGTTAGGGGGGTTACTACTATTTATATACTATATGGGAACGAGAGACCTATACAGCTATACCACCTATACGTGCCGGTTAATTCATCTAACCCCAAAATAGTGAAGATAAAGGCAGATAATTATTTTATTAGGAACGTTATTGAATCGAATCCAAGTGTTTCAAAAAGTCCAATTTGAGATTTATCACCAACGGGCAAAAGACAAAAATAATAGCTGTTGTACAACATTTACATATTAGTAAGAGTGTTCGTAATTGTAGGTAATAAATCCTACCTAAACAATATCTCACATTTTTAGTAAATTGATTTGGGACAACTCATTATTAGTACTCAATAGAATATGTAGAGTAAGAATCTAAGATAACTTTTTTTTTTTGTAAATCAACCCATATATACATTCATTAGTGAGTTAAACACATACTGTATATTTCAAGTTAAGCTAATACAAGAATTGATAATTAGAAAGAGATTATAAAGAGGAAATTAATCTTTAGTATCATGATTATGTTTTCCCTTCTTTTCTGTAGGATAATATATGTCTTCATTTTATTTACTTTTCCTTTTCCTTGCCTTTTTTTTTTTTCTTTTGATTATTAGTATCTTTTTTAATTTTTGTTCTCTATGGCTTTTGCAAATTACCCCACAAAGAGAAAATAAAATAAAATAACTAAAGAAATAATTAGCTTTACAATCATCAGACCTTTGATATTTCTTTCTAAACAGAGACTACTATTAAGAAACCACATAACTCCTCAATTACGCAAAAGATAAAAAGGAAGATTTTTTTTTTTTTCCTTGTCATAATCTTTGTTTCTGAGTGATGTTGTTCATGCTAAAAAAAAGTTTCTTCTCTATGTTGTAAGCTCACGAGAGTTCTCTCTTTGCTACGGAATCTTAAAACCATCTGTTTTTAGAAAGGTTAAAAAAAAAAAAAAATCTAAGCTATGTTATAATTTTTTTTTTTGAATCCGACCATCTCTGCAACATTGTACTTGAGCAGAAACCGTATCTAAAAAACGACCTCTGTTGTCTTCTTCATCAGCGAAACTCTGTCTCCTTCAGTCACCGTCAACCTTAGTTTCTACTCTTTCGTCATCTTCTTCTTGAACAAGGTTCCATATTCAGAGATTCAACTTTTTCATTGATAAAGATTGTTTTATTTTTGTTGCTATTCTGAGAAAGCTTACTCTGTTTTTTTTTTCTTACAGAGGAGCTGAACACACAGTGGAGGAGATTAAACTTTTTTTTTTTGTTGGGTTCATTCATGTCCGTAAGAGAAGATCCTTACTCCTTTGAGATATCCAATTCAACCTCAGTGATTCAAAGCTTGGAGTCTCAACCTCTATTATAGAATTAAATCATGTTCTTAGTGTGCCAAATGAAGCAAAAATGGCTGCTTGTGTTGATCCTCTATTTCTTTACAGCTTCTCTTGTGATGGGCTTTCATGGCAAACACCAAATCAACTCCGACTTGGACGAAACTGCTCTTTTAATGGCGTTCAAGCAATTCTCAGTGAAATCTGATCCCAGTAACGTTCTTGGTAACTGGAAATACGAGTCCGGTCGTGGTTCATGTTCTTGGCGAGGCGTTTCTTGCTCTGACGACGGTCGTATCGTCGGACTAGATCTCCGAAACGGTGGAATCACCGGAACTCTAAACCTAGTTAACCTCACGGCGTTGCCTAATCTCCAGAATCTTTACCTACAAGGAAACTATTTCTCCTCTTCCTCTGTAGGAGACTGGTCTGGTTCTGATTGTTATCTTCAAGCTCTGGATTTGTCTTCGAACTTGATCTCAGACTATTCGACGGTGGATTACGTTTTCTCGAGATGTTCGAATCTGGTTTCTGTGAATTTCTCAAACAACAAGCTCGCCGGAAAATTAGGTTTTGCTCCGTCGTCTTTAAAGAGCTTGACGACTGTTGATCTCTCTTACAATATCTTATCGGAGAAGATCCCCGAGAGTTTTATCTCTGATTTTCCGGCGTCGTTGAAGTATCTCGATCTCACTCACAACAACTTATCCGGCGATTTCTCCGATTTAAGTTTCGGGATCTGTGGGAATCTCAGCTTCTTGAGCCTATCACAGAACAATATCTCCGGCGATAAATTCCCGATTACTCTACCAAACTGCGAATACCTCGAGACGTTGAACATCTCTCGGAACAATCTCGCCGGAAAAATCCCCGGCGGAGAATATTGGGGAGGTTTTCAGAATCTGAAACAGCTCTCTCTAGCTCACAACCGTTTCTCCGGCGAAATCCCACCGGAGCTTTCTCTACTCTGCGAAACACTAGAGGTTCTTGATCTCTCCGGAAACGCTCTCTCCGGCGAGCTCCCTTCACAGTTCGCCGACTGCGTCTCGTTACAGAACCTTAACCTCGGAAACAACTACCTCTCCGGCGATTTCTTGAGCACCGTCGTGAGTAAAATCACAGGAATCACTTACCTATACGTTGCTTACAACAACATCTCAGGCTCTGTTCCGATTTCACTCACCAACTGTTCAAATCTTCGTGTTCTTGATTTAAGCTCAAATGGTTTCACCGGAGATGTACCGTCTGGTTTCTGCTCAATGCAAAGCTCGCCGGTTCTTGAAAAGATTCTCATAGCCAACAACTACCTCTCAGGAACAGTTCCTCTGGAGCTTGGTAAATGCAAGAGCTTGAAGACGATTGATCTCAGCTTCAATGAGCTTACTGGTCCGATTCCGAAAGAGATATGGATGTTACCTAATCTGACTGATTTGGTTATGTGGGCGAACAATCTCACTGGAAGTATCCCTGAAGGTGTTTGTGTTAAAGGTGGAAACTTGGAAACTCTCATCCTCAACAACAATCTCTTAACCGGTTCTATCCCTGAATCGATCTCGAGATGCACCAACATGATCTGGATCTCTCTTTCAAGCAACCGTCTCACCGGGACAATCCCTAGCGGAATCAGTAATCTTTCCAAGTTAGCAATCCTGCAGCTTGGGAACAATTCTTTGTCCGGGAAAGTTCCACGCCAGCTAGGGAACTGCAAGAGCTTGATTTGGCTCGATCTGAACAGCAACAGTCTAACTGGAGACCTCCCGGGTGAGCTGGCTAGCCAGGCCGGGTTAGTGATGCCAGGGAGTGTTTCAGGTAAACAGTTTGCGTTTGTGAGGAATGAAGGTGGAACAGACTGTAGAGGTGCAGGGGGATTAGTAGAGTTTGAAGGCATTCGTGCGGAGCGATTAGAGCGGTTTCCAATGGTTCATTCGTGTCCTGCGACAAGAATATACTCAGGCATGACAATGTACACGTTCTCAGCTAACGGAAGCATGATCTACTTTGACATCTCGTACAATGGGGTTTCAGGTTTTATACCTCCTGGTTATGGTAACATGGGCTATCTCCAGGTCTTGAATCTGGGACATAACCGGATAACCGGAACCATCCCGGATAGTCTTGGAGGATTGAAAGCGATTGGTGTTCTTGATCTATCTCACAACGATCTTCAAGGCTACTTACCCGGATCGCTGGGATCGCTTTCTTTCCTCAGTGATCTCGATGTCTCTAACAACAACCTCACCGGTCCAATCCCATTTGGAGGTCAGCTTACAACATTCCCTGTCGCAAGATACGCAAACAACTCCGGCCTCTGTGGTGTGCCTTTGCGTCCGTGCGGTTCAGCTCCTCGTCGTCCTATTACCTCCCGTGTCCATGCCAAGAAGCAAACTGTTGCAACCGCTGTGATTGCTGGAATCGCGTTTTCTTTCATGTGCCTTGTGATGCTAATCATGGCGCTTTACAAGGTGAGGAAAGTTCAGAAAAAGGAACAGAAGAGGGATAAATACATTGAGAGCCTTCCAACTTCCGGAAGTTGTAGCTGGAAGCTCTCTAGCGTTCCTGAACCGCTTAGCATCAACGTTGCTACGTTTGAAAAGCCTCTGAGAAAGCTTACATTCGCGCATCTTCTTGAAGCTACAAACGGGTTTAGCGCAGAGACTATGATCGGATCTGGTGGGTTTGGAGAAGTCTACAAGGCTCAACTCAGAGACGGATCTGTTGTAGCAATCAAGAAGTTGATTCGGGTTACAGGACAAGGCGATAGAGAGTTCATGGCTGAGATGGAAACAATTGGGAAAATCAAACACAGAAACCTTGTTCCTCTTTTGGGATATTGCAAGGTTGGTGAAGAGAGGCTTCTTGTTTACGAATACATGAAATGGGGAAGCTTAGAAACCGTTCTTCACGAGAAATCATCCAAGAAAGGTGGAATATTTCTTAATTGGGCCGCAAGGAAGAAGATAGCGATTGGAGCTGCAAGAGGGCTAGCGTTTCTACACCACAGCTGCATTCCTCACATAATCCACAGAGACATGAAATCGAGCAATGTTCTTCTAGATGAAGATTTCGAAGCACGTGTCTCCGATTTCGGGATGGCGAGGCTGGTCAGCGCTCTAGACACGCATCTGAGCGTGAGCACGCTCGCGGGTACACCAGGATACGTTCCACCGGAATATTACCAGAGTTTCCGGTGTACAGCCAAAGGGGATGTTTACAGCTACGGAGTGATACTTCTTGAGCTTCTCTCTGGTAAGAAACCCATTGATCCAGGGGAGTTTGGGGAAGATAATAACCTCGTCGGGTGGGCAAAACAGCTCTATAGAGAGAAAAGAGGAACTGAGATTCTTGATCTGGAGCTTGTGACCGAGAAATCAGGCGATGTTGAGCTATTTAATTACTTGAAGATCGCGTCTCAATGCTTGGATGATCGACCGTTTAAGCGGCCGACAATGATTCAAGTGATGGCAATGTTCAAAGAGCTTAAGGCTGATACAGAAGAAGACGAAAGTCTCGATGAGTTTTCGCTTAAGGAGACTCCGTTGGTGGAAGAGTCCCGAGATAAGGAGCCTTAAAGAGGACTGAGATTGCTTTGTTACTTGTTCCAAATTTTGGTGTCCAGTGTATATAACCGACGAAGCCTGAGAAAGACGGTATGATTGGGAAGATGAGGTAGACATTGAAAAGTTATTGTCGGCAGCTGTTACTGTTAAGCTCTTCTGATTTGGCTTGGAAGGTTTTGCCTTTGGTTAACTTGCTTGTCAAACACGGTAGTAGAAGTTCCCTCACCTTTGTAAACCTTTGTACGTTACCCAGTTAAGAAACTATTTGATCATGACGTTTACTTTCAGAACTATATATTGTTAGAGTTAGCTCATTTATAAGAATTTTCTTCATTTCTTATTTCGTTTACCGTATCGTCCAAGCTGCTACTACATTGATTTGAACATAATATCATATCACTCTTATCAAACATATAGATATCATAGTGTGTCTCTGTATAACTGTATACTGTATAAAGTCTTTGATTCTCATTTCACGCTCTGAGTTAGCCGACTAAAGTAAGAACTACACAACTAACCAGGTTCTGTTTCAGGAAGGATCACGTTACGCTCCAAAATTCAAGAACATAATTTAGGTTAGTGCTAATGCAGAACATAAGGAATTGTATCTAGTCTAGTGCGATCATTGTCTTCGGCAAACGGGCTATTATGAGCCGAGATTATAATGCCGTTATTGAGAGGCTGAGGGAGCTTCATGCTTAGGGTCCGGCTCACCCAAATATAAGATCTGTCATATGCAATATGCAGATGCCGTTGTAGGAAAAGGAAACACTGCCATTGACTACTAATGATCGTAGCATATATGAAACCTTGAACTTCTATACAAGATTAGCTTTAGCTTCTCTTCTCTTGCCGAACCAATGAACTCGAAATCATCGCCTCCAAAGCATATTTTTACATGGGGAATAAATCATATTAAGTTGATTTCAAACATTATCAAAAAGGAGATACAATAAATAGAGGTATCAAATCTAAGACCTTAAGATTAGCATGGAACAACTTCTACGAAATATATAAAACCAAAAAAAAAAAAAAAAAACGGAAAAAACTTCTATCAATTAACCTAGAAACACATTATTTGCTTTAACTATTTGTTGATGTTTAAATCGGTGTCGGGGCATATAACAGTCAGGCTATAAACTGAACTAGACGAGTTATGACAACAAAGAAAAATAAGTCGAAGAGAAAAGACGAGCTAGTTAGCTCGTCCAACTTAAGCTACCGACGAGTCTGCCGTCAATTGCTTGTCATTTCTCTAACCGTTTTCTTCTCCTTTGTCTGATCCCCTTTTTCAAGTGTCGTACGCCCATATTTATAGGAAATCGTGTCGGTTCATCCACCGAAAATACCAAATTGTCCTGGCCGCTACCCTGATCGCTTCTCGGGCTTTCATGGACACTTTTAGGTCGGGCCTGTGTGGGAGTGAGGATCCACTCCTAATAGTATTTCTTCCCATCTTCAGTTCATAGTTTTGCGGAGAGCTTTGTCACGACGTCTGACTGTTTATTGGTTGCCCGACAAGATCTACTTCGCCTGTCGCCTTTTCTCGTACTAATTGTCGTATGGCTGGTACTAGGTAACGGGATAAATCTGAAATGGGCATCTGAAAGGTCTTTTGGGTTGACAAATATCGGAAAAGTGAAGAGTCGCACGTGAGATCTCTCGGTCTTCGAGGGGCGCTGTCAAATCGTCATGCCGTAAACCTTGTGATGCGTGAAGTTTGGAAACTGAGACAACGTCTAACACCCAAATCTGTAATGATGGCACCTCGGTGACCTCTCCTTTCTTCCTACAAATACCCCGCTTCTCCTTCATTTTCCTCACTTCATCTCAAAATTGCTCTCTCTGCTCTCGTCGTTTCAGGTATACTCCTCTCTCGTCTTTTTTACTTGTCATTTCTTTTCCGTTTTCAAGGCTTTTTCATGGCTTTTACCCGGTCCACTTCGTCTGATTCCTCTGCGGCGAGCCAGCTTTAGCCAAGCTACTTCATCCGATTCTGATGGTTTGGCTTGATCCGATCATCATAAGGCGAGGCCCCCAACACCGAGTCAGCTCTCTTCAGATTTGTCGTCATCTAACTCCGATATGGCCAAGTTGTCCGAGCTTCAACGCCACATATTTTCTAGTGCGGCTACCTCTAGGTCGTCTCGTCTTCCTTGCAAGATCCCTTCTCTTATTGAAGAGAACTTGGACGATTCCGACATCCCGGCGGATCATGTTGTTAGTCGCGGATCCCTTCCAGTCATTGCCGACCTTCCTGGGGCTAGGAGGCACATTTTTTCTTTCGTTCCTAAATCCACCTCCAAGCTCGCCTCAGCCTTGAAAGCAGTCATAATCGGTGGACTGTCCTCCCAGCCCGCTATTATTATCCCAGAGTGGAACCATCGACCTTGGGATTTTCCGAAGGGTTTCATCTGTCTCTCGGAGAAGCTTTTTACCGAGTGCGCGATTACTTTTCTCCTTCCCTCCTTTCTAATGTCGTACTTTGCCAATTGTAAGGCGGTAATTTCTCAATTTGCTCCGGTAACTTTTCGGAATGTGATTGGTCTTTCGATTCTGGCCGAGGCAAGTGGCGTCAAACTTACTGTCGACCATTTTGAAGAGCTTACCCGATTAACGCCAACTAACAGGATGAAGAAACCCGATGTTTATCATGTTAGCTCGAGGAGACCATTGCTCGTCGAAGGGGCAAAAGGGAAGACTTATAATTGGGGAGGGTCCTACTTCTTTCTGAAAGTGGTTTCGGGGGTCGTCGAGGATTCTATGATTCCCTTATTTTCTGGGTGGAACCTTTCGCCCGGTAGCCGTTTTTGTTTTATGACATTTTTCTTGCTTCTCGGGTATTGCCATTGATCTCATTCTCTTATTATTTTGCAGTTGATGTTCCGAGGTGACTTCTCCCTTATCCTTCTGCTTTCCGAGCTAAGATTGACGTGATAAAGTCTGTGAGTCCCTACGTTTGGCCAGGAACTAAACCGAAAAAGAAAAAAGCTCCGCCAAACAAGAAATCCACTTGACCAACAGGTAATTTTTATTATTCTTTTTTTTTTTGAAACAAAAGAGCAAGTTATAAGTAGCTAAGCTCGTCTTTTTTTTTTTTCTTTTGGTTGCTTCCCTAACTGATCGTCCATTTGCAGAAATGGGAAGGCTAAACATGGAGATTCCGGATATTTCTACTCGTTTTCGCCGGGCTTCTGGGACCTCGTCCACGCCTCATTCGGACCACCTCGTTCTCGCGACCGTTCAGACAGCCCGTCATCTGAGTTCGGCTCCTCGAAAAAGGCTTCCTCTCTAACTCGTGATACTCATCTTGCCGATTCCCGTGCGGGGAAGCAGGTCATAGCACCCTATCCTTTACCTCCTAACTGGCACATTGGTCCGGTCGAAACACTTCCTCAGGGGAAGAGGAGTGACAACTCAGGTCGCCCTGACGTCGTCGTTGACCGGGCTGATGCCAGGACTCCTCAAAAGAGGAAGGATGGTGGGAGCCCGGTTTGTCCTGACTTGGCAATGAGGCAAAAAATGATGGACTACAGGTGGGACTTTAATCATACCCCCGCAACCCGCTCTCTTCCCTATGATCCTCCTTCCTGCACCAAGTTATTCTGCAGGATTCATTTTGGGTCGGGACGCCTTCCTCCTGTCGACTAGATGAAGGAAAAGGATTCGGTCACTGATGTTGCAAAGGCTTCTTTCGAGGTTTGTCTTCGAATAGAAGACTATTAGTGTTTATATATATATATATGTTCTGGCTTCTTGCATTGAACTCCTCTGAATTTTTGTAGCTCGTAGCTTTATATAAATTGCATGACCTCTCGCTATAAGCATTGTATTCGTGACTTGGATCTTCTTGTTTTGCATCCACTGTGCGCCCTGATCCTTCTACTGAGAAAGTAAAGCGGCTCAAAATTCAGCTCGAGGAGGCTCTTCGCTGAAACCAAAGGTTGAGCGATGAAGTTTCTAAGCTTGAACACCATCGAAGCAGGTTGCTTGCTGAGAGGGATGACCTTCACTCCAAGCTGGGAGAATCCGAGTCCTCATGCGACGAGTTAAAGCTTACTCTGGATGCAAAGACTAAGAGATTAAGGGAGCGCCGAGAAGAGTTTGGCTATTACTCCAAGGTCCAAATCGTTGATGTTCAAATTGTTGATGATGTCCAAACCCCTACCTGGCGCGCCAAATTGTTGATGTCCAAATCGGTCACAATTAGAGATTTAGTTTGGTGGAAAAAGTATCGAACTCCTTTTTACAATTTGTTGTCGGGGCACATAAAAGTTGGGCTACAAACTGGATTGGACGAGTTATAACAACAAAGGAAAATAAGTCGAAGAAAAAAGACGAGCTAACTAGCTCGTCCAACTTAAGCTACCAACGAGTCTGACGTCAATTGCTTGTCGTTTCTCTAACCGTTTTCTCCTCTTTTTTCTCATCCCCTTTTTCAGGTGTCGTACGCCCATATTTATAAGAATTCGTGTCGGTTCGTCCATTGAAAAGATCAAAATGTTTCGGCTGCTACCCTGATGGCTTCTCAGGCTTTCATGAACACTTTTGGGCTGAGCCTTGTATGGGAGTGAGGATCCACCCCTAACACTATTCATCAATTTTATAATAGCCAAAAGAAATTGATTTATAATATAAAATTAGTCCTAAAGGAAAAGAATGTATTCCTAAATCATTCTTCTTATTTAGTTACTAGTTTGTGGGTAATATTTTTAATAGATCAACGGTGGATGGGCAATGCATAGGATAGGTCATGCTGACATGCACTTGCTTATGGCTATTTAAAGAAATCAATCTTTCTTATAAAATTTATTCATTTACCATTTTCCTTGGTCAACATTTGGATTATATTTATGTAATTTCCATATTTGTAGTACCGACTTAAGATAGAAATTGAACCAAAAATAACCAAAATGTTTTTGTTTACAATATGATCAAATCGGTCGAATCCCTAATACTAATTCATATGAATTAGATTTTATTAGTTTTAATCTAACTAGAGTTTGGTACTAAGCAACACTTTGAAAGATGAGTAATACTCTAGATTTTTTTGCTCATCCTCTTTTGTTTTAACCAATGAAAATGCACCATGTCATACTATATATAAATCAAAATTATAGTTTAAATAAATAAAGAATATTAAAACAAAAATTATTAACAAAATTATTAATTTGGTTGAACCCAAATCAACACATAATCTCGTTCAGTTATAAAATATAACTCTAACTCTATTTTATAAACTCAAATCGACATAGAAATTCGTTTAATATTATAAAATCTAAACTCTAATTCTCTTCAATAAACTCAAACAGACATATAATCTCATTTAATTGTAAAATATAAATTATAATATTCTTTATAAACTCAAACTGATACATAATCTTGTTTGATTGTAAACCATAATCTTCATTTATCAACTTAAACCGACATAGAATATCATTTACTTGTAAAAGCTAAAACCTAAATATTTATTTGTAAGCTAAAACCGACGTTTAATTGAAAATTGAAATCAGAATCATCTTATATAAATTCAAACTGATATTTAAACTCATTTAATGAAAAGTCTACAGATTTTGTTTTCTTAATTTGTTTTATTTTTATAATTTTAATTTTGATTTTTTTTTAAAGTATTACATGGCATATTATTGTATTTTGGTTGACTAATTAAGAGGGGTGAATCCAAATATATTTTGTTATAATTTAGTAGTATCTTTTATATTTTATTTAAAAATTGACCAGACGAATAGAATTCAATGGGTTTAAAACACTATTTTATAATATAAATAAATAATTATATCAAAAACGGCAATCGTTCTAAAGCAAATCGTATAGTTTAACTAATTCAATTTTATGTATAATTTAGTTTTTTGTTATTTGTTGAAAAAAAATAATTTACTAGATATAAGACTCTAGTAATATTGGGAAGTGTTTTTAGTCAAATAGTTACAACATCATTTTTGCGAAGGATTTTACCGGGTTTTGACTCTACTAAATCGTGTTACCTCATGTAGTAGAAACTGATTATGAATCAGACCTTGTCAATTCAATAATAACAAAAAAAACTATGGTAATATATAATCTAGTTTTCATTGTTATATTAATAGATAACATTTACTTGAATATGTTTGATTAATAACATTATATTACTTGAATGATGTTTAGCTACATCGATAATATAAAACCAAAACTAATAAGAACTGATAGATGGATAGTTTTTTAATATGGTCTAAAAGAATTAATGTTTATGTTAATTTCTGAACTATTAGATTTAATAAATATAAGATCACGGTGATACTCAATTTAGTTTAGCTCCGCTATATTAAATAACATTGATTGGATTTGATGTTTCAGATACATATTGATAATTTTATTTAAAACGGTTATTGTTAATAGGATTTATTAGATTGACCATGTACATTAGAATTCAGTGCTTTATTATAAAATTTAGTTTAGTCTACTATTTAGCAGATGATGATAAACCCATTACCTATCCAAAAAAAGAAAAAAATAAAAAAGAGGTAGAAAATAGAAATAAGAAAAAACACATTAGGGATTGTTATACTTGGATGACGAAAGTTTGACCAGTTAAAAGTGTTACCAAAATAATTTGGCTACGAAGTTTATTATATAAGCACACCAACTTCCTCCTATGTGCAACGCATCCCTTGTGTATTCTTCTTCTTAGTTTTCGGTTTCCTCTCAAGAAAAGGTTTCTCCTTCTACATCCAAAAACCTTTTCATTAATTTACAAATCCTTCTTCTTTTTTCATTCTAAATTTCACAAAAAAAAATTTCAATTTTATACTAACACTGTATTTCTTGAAATCTTATAGTTTTTTCCAAAAAATGAGTGATTTTGATAGCAACTTCGTGGAAATGACGTCGTGTTGGGCTCCACTGTCCACTCCTAGCCCAAGAACGATACTGGCGATGATAGGTCAAACCAACGATGGTCTGAATCCAATCTCTGAGATCTTCCCTCAAACCAACTTACCAAGAGACCATGCTGATCAGTCCGGACAAAGACCTGGTCTCGGCGAGAGATTAGCTGCAAAAGTAGGACTTAATCTTCCCAGACTCGACATAGAAAACAGAAGTCCTTTGGATGCATTTTTCAGGAGTTCGGCTGCTCTTTCTCCTATCGGTGCAATCCCCCTAGGATTTAGCCCATCAACACTATTGCAATCTCCCAAAATGGTCACTGATTCGTCACAGGTACGTAGGAATGTCTTTTGCGTTTATGATAAACAATTAAATGAATATAATTATATCATAAAAGTAGTTAAATGAATCCGTGATTGAATCATTATTTGAGAATATGTTTATAAATGTTATTTCAATTGTAATATATATATATATATATATTACTATCTATATATTATTTCAATTGTATTATATATATATATATATTACTATCTATATATTGGTAAACAAAGAATCTTTTATTTCCTTTTGTTTACGTTTTAAAAAAAATATATCATACCCATTTGCGTTTACAACTAAGAAATGGTTGGTTCATGAATCTTGTTGTCCCAGACTGGTTTATATTGTTATGACTGAATATATATTATTCCGATAGATTTTGAAATGGACTATATAAACCTCTATTGCATTTCATATATAAGAAGGTTTCAAATGTTTTTTTTTAATCTTTGTTACATATTTACATATATATATATATAATTATTAAGGTTGAAATCATGGGAATCTTTGACTCAATCCTGAACCCTAAACTGTAATTGTCTTTTGTACCTTCTTATATCCAGATCATTCCTCAGGCTTTAGCTACAAATTACAGGCCTGAAGAGATGGTAAAACCTTCCGGTGAAGACAATACAACGGCGATGATATTCAACAATGATATTCCTTATCAATCTAAAAATGTTGATCTGCCTCCTCTAGACCGTAATGGTTTTTCTTTTATCTCAACTGTGCTTACATTTTTTATTTTATGAATCTTTAATTAATTTGTTTGTTTTTTTTTACATGTGAGACAGTTTTTGATGACTTTCTAACGGAAGAGTCAATTTATATGCCATCTTATGAATCTCATGTTGAGCGTCCAATTGCTGCTCCGTTTGTCCCTTCCTTTGAACCTGAGTTCGTTGGCGATACCAATGTCAACTTCAACTCCATTTTGGAGAGTCAGAGCGAGGATGAAAACGAAGATGAAACTGACTTCGAAGATGAAGATGCAGATGAAGATGAAGATGAAGATGAAGATGAAGATGAAGATGAAGATGAAGATGAAGATGAAGATGAAGATGAAGAGGAAGAGGTAGAGGAAGAGGTAGAGGAAGAGGACGAGGAACAGGAACAGGAAGAGGTTGATAATGTTGACGACTTTGCTGACTTTGATGATGTAGCACCTCCATCTCCGAAGAGAAGGTTCCAACAAAAGTGATTAATTAACATCGTAATTTATAATAACTAAACATCTTATATAAGCTAAACCATTTCATAAACTCTTGCAGGCGATTTGAGGTATCCTCAAACATGATTGGAGCTACAAGAACAAGCAAGTCACAAAGGGTCATACTTCAAATGGAAAGCGATGAAGATAATCCTGAAGATGGCTTTCGCTGGAGAAAATACGGACAGAAGGTTGTCAAAGGAAATCCTAATCCTAGGTAGTTCTTTCCCCCCACCATCTTCTTTGTCTCTTTTCTATAGTGATCACGTGGAATTTTTTATTTTATATATTAATATAAGATTAGTCAAACGTTTTAGTTAAACCAAATTAATATGTTTTTTTTTTTGTATGTGGTATATATATATATATGTTATTCGCAGGAGTTACTTCAAATGCACAGTCAATGGATGCAACGTGAAGAAACATGTGGAGAGAGGAGCAGACGATTTTAAGATACTTGTGACTTCGTACGATGGTATTCACAACCATCCTCCCCCACCTACACGTAGTAGACTCACTTCCGGTCCAAGGAATCGGTCTGGTACAACAATGTCTCAAAATCATGGCAATCGAATCAGTCGGGCTCCTCTTCCTTCTTCTTCAGTCATCACATCGATGGAGATGATGCCTATCACTTCGTTTAGTACTTCACAAGTTGATCTGACTCGGGTTTATAAGACCGGACTCTCTAAACTGCCGAACATACCAGCTTATGATCAGAATCCCAATTATACGTACCGAAATGAGGAACCGATGATGAATGTGGCACATGATGGTAATTCAGGGATATATGGTGGAATCATGCATCGTCTATTTAATGGTTTTGGTATGAGCTTTGACTTGTAAACCGTTTTTTTTTTTTAATTTTGATCTGCAGTGAAAAGCTATTAAAAAAAAAACTATGTACTCATCATCAGCTTAATTATAAAATATCCATCTTTATATTTTTGACTGACCATGATTAATCCGAAACGAACCATGATTAATCCGAAACGAACTAACCATGATTAATCCGAACCGAAGTTCAAACTGAACCGGAATACTGTATATAAACCGATCGTAACTGACCCGGACAAGTCGGGTACGGATATGAATAATCCTCTGTCCAAACAACACCTTTAGTCTTTTGATTCGTGTCAACGGCTCAAAAGGGGAAGAAAGATTGAAGAAGGTAGCAGCAATTGGAGAGATTCTCGAAATTGAATTGAAGTTTGAAGAGGAAGAGGAGAATTCACCATTTCATCCATGGAGGAAGTGACTAGATCCGTGTTAGCGGAGGAGATTCTGAAGCGTTTAGATCTAGAGAGTCTCTGTTCCGTCGCCTGCGTTTCCACCACCTTACGCTCCGCCGTTGTCTCCGGCGTCCTCCCTTCTCTTACCTCTCTCGATCTCTCTGTGAGTTTCCGATTCAGTGAAATTTGTTTGAGATCGTCTTCCTCCGGAAAAGATATTTGAATTTATCGAATTCTGTTTCTAGGTTTTGTCTCCGGACGAGGAGACTCTGAATCACGTGATGCGTGGTTGTATCGGGCTTAGTAGCTTAACTCTGAATTGTCTCCGGCTTAACGCTGCTTCTGTGCGTGGGGCTCTTGGCCCACATCTCCGGGAACTTCACTTGCTCAGGTGTTCCCTTCTATCCTCCACCGTCCTCACTTCCATTGGCAGCCTTTGCCCAAATCTCCGGTATTGATTCCGTCTTCCCCCATGATCTTTTCAATAAGGTGCCTCAATGAGAATTCTCGTGCTTTTGCTCCATGTTTGTTTCTGAAAAAGGGAGACAATTTGAGGAACAGTCTTGTTATTTATCACTTCATTGACAGGATTGAATCCTCTGTGTTTCCATATTGGGGTTGGCTATGGCTTTTGTTATCTTGATCAGAAGCATTGAGTGTAGAGCTATAGAGTTGAAAGTTGTGATAGTGAGTAATTAAGAGTATTAATTTTAATTTTTGGGTTCGGTTATTATGACAGGGTTCTTACCCTGGAAATGGCAGACTTGGATTCTCCCGCTGTGTTTCAGTCTAACTTGACGCAGATGCTGAACGGGTGCCCTTATCTGGAGGTAATTTGTTAAAAGCTTGCTGAGGCATTGGTCAGAAGAAGCGAGAAAGTGTGAAAATTGAATTTGGGTTTTATATTCTTGTGATGCTTGCAGTCTCTGCAACTCAATATCCGAGGTATCCTAGTAGATGCCACAGCTTTCCAGTCTGTTAGATTCTCCTTGCCAGAAACTCTCAAAGTTCTAAGGTTACAACCACTGCTTGAGTCCGAGGCAATTCTTCTCATGAACAGATTCAAAGTAACTGGAACTTGTTTATCTCAGGCTAATTATAGTGCCTTGCTTTCTCCTTCACCTTCTTTTACTTTGCAAAGCCTGTCTCTTGTGCTGGACTCGATATCTGACAAGCTAATCATAGCTATCACAGGATCTCTTCCTCAACTTGTCAACCTGGACCTTGAAGACCGTCCTGAAAAAGAGCCATTTCCTGACAGTGACTTGACCTACACTGGGCTTCAGGCTCTGGGTTATTGCCAACAACTCACAAGCCTCTCTCTGGTTCGAACTTGTTACAACCGCAAGATATCATTTAAGAGGATAAACGATATGGGTATATTTCTTCTTTCCGAGGCTTGCAGGGGTTTAGAGTCAGTGAGACTCGGTGGGTTCCCAAAAGTCAGCGACGCTGGTTTTGCATCGCTCCTTCATTCATGTCGGAACTTGAAAAAGTTTGAAGTACGAGGTGCCTTCCTGTTGTCTGATTTGGCATTCCATGATGTCACAGGGTCTTCCTGTTCTCTTCAAGAGGTCAGACTCTCGACGTGCCCTCTCATAACCAGCGAAGCCGTGAAGAAACTGGGGTTGTGTGGCAATCTTGAGGTGCTCGACTTTGGAAGCTGCAAAAGTATATCAGATTCTTGCCTCAACTCTGTTTCCGCCCTCAGAAAGTTAACTTCTCTGAATCTCGCAGGAGCTGATGTAACCGATAGTGGCATGCTTGCACTTGGTAAGTCAGATGTTCCCATCACGCAATTGTCTCTCCGCGGCTGTAAGAGAGTCAGTGACAGGGGAATATCCCATCTATTGAACAGTGAAGGAACAATCAGCAAAACATTATCAACACTTGATCTTGGTCACATGCCAGGAATCTCAGACAGAGCTATCTATACAATCACGCGTTATTGCAAGGCTTTAACAGAGCTAAGTATCAGAAGTTGCTTTCACGTAACAGATTCTTCGGTAGAGTCGCTGGCTACAAGGGAAAGACAAGCAGAGGGAGGAAGCAAACAATTAAGGAAGCTCAATGTCCATAACTGTGTGAGCTTAACGACTGGAGCACTGAGATGGCTCAGCAAGCCATCTTTCGCGGGTCTCCATTGGCTTGGATTGGGACAGACACGAATGGCTGGTCGAAAAGAGGCGGTCACATCTACAATTTGTGGACAGAGGCCGTGGCTCACATTGTGCTTCGACGGGTGTGAGCTTGGATGCTATGATGGTTGGGAATTCCACACGCCACAACGCCACTGAAGAATTCATTGTCCCACTAGTTCATGTATTATATAAAGTCGTTAAGAAACATGATTCAGTAGGATGTGTAATTTATTTGAACTTTTTCAAAATTTGATTGTAGTTTTGTAAACTAGTTTTAAGTAATTTATCCCAGCTCTCATAATAGCGAAGATAGACTTTTCACTTACAACTCAATTATGATTATATTTTTTTAATTTTTGGGCAAACTAGTTTGCAACTAATGATTACTTATTAAGTCACTGATTACTGAAAACATCATAACTGCAGCATGCTATAATAATTGGCACAAAGTAACAAAGCCATGTGATTAGTTCATAAATAGTTTTAACGAAAACAATACTAGTAGAAAGAAAGAATATGATTATTAGCCTGAGCAGATGGCAGCAGCATGCACTTAAAACTCTGAAGCCAAAGCCAAGTCAACTGCTGAAGATTTGACTTGTGATTGGTTAGTAGTCAAATTGATTTGTTAGATCACTACGAAAAACAAAGGATACCCATTTTTTTCTTATTTAATTAATTAAGAATGGGGGTTCACATATTTACACATTAACGACAAATGTTACCTGAATTAACATCACGTGTCGGTTTCACGAACCGAACACCCGAAAACCAGAGTTTTGTCTTCTCTCCTTAACAATTCTTGTGGACTTCCTTTTAAAACATTAAATTTTCTGTTAGTTCGTTACATTATATATATATATATAGTCATCTGTAAAAATTTTGAATTTTTGATGATCCTAATTCCTAAGCGGTTGCTTTTCCCGCTTACTCTCCGGAACAAGCATGATGCCAATTCATAGTGTCTTTCTTATATAAACTTAGTCCAGTCATATATATCTCTCTTAAATATTCAATAAAAGTAGATTAAAATTTTAGCAAAGTTTGCAAATTCGACTTCTTTGTACAATATCAAGTAATTAGAAGGATGTTGTAGCAGACATTCAACGTAATTAATTTGAAGAACTAACCAGAATATTTGGGAAAGAAAATTATTTGACCTTAGCCAATAGATCACAAAATTAACTTTGGTAAGTGTATAAAAGAGTGAAAGTTAAAAAAGTCAAGAAAAAATAGATTGAGATTGATGGATGGAAGTAAATAGAGAGTGGGTGTGTCGAAGAGCATGAGGGCTTGCTTCTGTCAGTAAGCATATGAAATATTTATATTTCACCTAAAACCCTAAATTCATTTTCTCTTCTTTCACGAGGTATATTTTTCCACAAGGGCATGGATGCTTTTTTTTTTTTTTTTTTTAATTAATTATTCTTTTTTTTTTTAATTTAGATGCCAACTTAATTTGTTGGGTGAAGTTTAAGTTTCCACCTACACGCAAAATTGTCTTTCAGCTCATGACAACGTACGTCATCTTCTTTCCATCTTTGTTACATATTTCACCGTCTTGTCAAAAGTAATTATTTGATGTTTGATATATGAGTAAAAAAAAAAAAAGTACAGGGCCGATAAGGTTTTTTTTTTTATTGATAAAAGAGCTGACAGGTTCTTTTGAATGTTAAATTATGGTATTAGATTATCACTATAATGTCTTCTCCTATATCAGCATATAGTTGACTTTATGAAATACTTAATATGTTGACAAACAAAAATATAACTAATATAATTTGTTCAACGAAGTAGTTTATACTATTTATAGTGTAGATTAGGAGAGACATTGGAACAACAATTAGTAAATAGAGAGATACAGTAGAGTCTATGTATATAAATACCCGTAAAAACAAGCCCATATATATGAACAAGTTATCATATGTTAATGTGTGTATGTATTAGATGTATCTTGGTGCTTATATATATATATATGTATGATTGATCAGAAAGATCGGATCTAAATCTGATCATTGCTTTTTGAATTTCAGACATAACTAGACGCGTGTGTATATGTGTAGTTGTATTGATTGATATGTGTGCAGTGTTTTATTATTTTTATGTATGTATTAATGTATATAAATCAATAAATGTGTTAGGGCAAAGAGTGAACAAAAGGGTATGAAAAAAAGGGAAGAGACGAGAGGCAACGAGACACGAGAGACGAGAGAGATACCTATGAACCACGACTTGTGTGTTTGTGTTTCACTAATTAAAAATTACTACATAAGTATAATATACCTAGTATTAAGATCACCCTTTTGCATTTGATAAAAACTACTAACATAAGTATAAATAAGCACACCCTTTTGTTTTATTTTTGACAACTTTGATGCTTTTGTTTCACCCGACAAATCGGCACCTTTTAGGGTTTTCATTACCTGTTTCTTCCCCAAAGACAAATCCCTTTTTTCACCCATTACTTTACTAACTCTCGATATAAATATTAATTACTTTGATTATAAATTAATCGATCAGTACCTTTCTTGGAAATAACGAAAACTCATCATTTTTTTTTAACTCGACAAGGAAAAAAGAATTTTCGGGAAACAAGAGGAAACCAGTGGTTGTTTGATTATTCCTCTAAAGATTTTATCTGTCGACACTAACCCTAATTATCAATTAAACAAATGTTTTATTTTATTTGGCATCCAAATGGTGGTTTTAGTTGTCCAAGTAAGAACTATGTATGATACTAATTAATACTACTAATTAGATAGTACTCCCTCCGTTTCAAAATATAGGATGTTTTGAGTAAAACATGCAGATTACGAAAACACTACTTTATAAAAGTTCAACCAATCATAAACAAAATTGCATAATATAAAATACTAAAATAATATAAAAGCTGCATAGAAACTTGAAAACATATTAAAGGAGTATTAATTAGTTTTTGACTTCAATTTGGTCAGAGAGTTGGCTTTATTTTACAACAAGGAATACATATAAAAAAAAAAAGGAATACGCGCGTATTTATACAGAGAAAAGTCTAAGATATATTTATCTTTCTAAATACTATTAATTTATAAGATACACCTATATTTATTTTTATGATATTTTCTTATTGTATACGTAGCTGCTTAATCTACCAAGAAAAAATACATTAAAAACCCTCAAAACAAAACAACTTCCGCAGAAAAGTTTGGAGAGAAACAAGATCGTTTATCCAAGGTTATTTCAATCTCCCAGCTTCTCCCTAAGCCATAGACGAGTGTACAGCTCAATACAAAATCCTTCTAATTTGCCTAATCAATGAAATCATCATTTATATAGTTTGACGGTAAAGTGAAGTGAATAAAGTTATATCATCTACACTTGATACGGCTCAGTCTATTTAGAATGTATTGTGTTTCAGTGTTTGTGTCATACGTACTCGGTACTGCTCAACATTATTGAGACTAAGATTACTAGTTTTTCACAGTTGTGGCTTGATTATAGGGAGTTGTTGACGATCTTCATGATACTCTATTATCCCATATACAACGATTATTAAAGTCAACTCGAAAGTAAAGATTAATAATGGTTTTTTTTTGGGTGTATTTGCCATAAATTATGAGTTTTAACTAAATTAACATCAATTAATTGGATTCGAGTGAATTGATAAATTTCTCTACTTTTTCATGTAGTAGTGTTGACTTATTTTGTTTCAATTCAAGAGAATTTTGTTGTTCTCATCATTCATCAATTTTGTTGTTCTCATTCAGGATATCCAGAATTGACTTCCATTTTATATAGATTATATACGTATATATACATTACGTATTATTTCTATAGTGGTGAAATATGAGTTATTTTCATATTTGACTAAATGGCTGGTAAAAGCTACAATGTTCCATGTTAATCGAAAACTTTATAAAAGAAGACTAAAGTATATATAGGCTTGTAAGACAAAGAGGACGGTCTCATATATATATTATCATCAGGACTATATATAAAAATTAATTACTAAAATAAGTAGAAAAAAGAAGAGAGCATGAGAAAGTGGAATCTCTCAAAAGATCGAAGAGACAGATTAACAACTCTCTCGTCCAAAGTATATTATTAAGTCGCTTGGGTCCAAATAAGACCATTTCCACAAATTTTAAGTTCTCTTTATAACTATGACGTGACTAATTTAATCGGGAGATTTCAATTTATTAGTTAATAAAACTTACCTAACATTAAAACTTATCATAATGTCGTATATATAATATAAAACTTCCACGAAATTTTAAATACATTTGAATCATCAGTGGATACATATAGATATCAAATCTTAATATAGTAGTGGATCGACTACTTGAATCAAATAAAAATAAATATAATAAAAGAGACAAAATGGGATTATATATGTCAAAACGATACACCTAAGATTTGAGTTTGGAAAAAAATATATAGATATTAGTAGGTTAAACACAAAAGATTAGGTTGTCTCTTTGTTTGAGCTTCCCAAGAAACAAAAAGACACACATCCCAAGAATCCTCCGCCGTCGTCGACAATCTCCGCCGGAGCCATCGTCCTCCTCCGTCATCAGCTAAATCATAATTTTTTTGCCCTAACACCAAAAAATATCGATCTTTTTCTCTATATATTATATTTAAATTTTAGCTTTTTTCCCTCTTCTTTGGATCATTTCCACGATGAAACGGAGAAGAGGAGACGATTTTGCCACCCAAGAAACAAAGAATTGTTAAGGAACTGAAGATTATAACCTTCTGAAGGATAATGGAGCCTAAGAAGAAGCTTAGCTTGAGACAAAGCAAAGCTTCCAATAGGAACGTTAACGAAACCAAATCTCTTCATCATCTCTTCCCAAACCTCAAACCTCCGATGTCTTTGCTTTCTCTCCGACGCTTCCGCCGCTACAACATCAAAAATTTCCTTACCGAACCACCGTTGCTCTAGGGTTAGTCTCTCTCGGCTATTTGGTGGCAAAGTCGCTTCCAAGGAATCAAAGATCGCCACGTAATGATCCACGGCCTCGGAGAATCTATTCAAGAACGAGTGATCTCCATGATTCGCTTCCCTCTCAGCCATTGTCACGATTCTAGGGTTTAAGCTCTTGATCACTGAGAAAAAGTGACCGATCATTTCCCCATCGTCGTTAAAGAACTTGTGGAGGAAGTGAACACAATTGACGGCAATGGTCTCTCCTTGTACGAAGGAGAGAGCTAACAATCGGATCTGTAGCAAGAGCCCAGCGATATCTTCTTCTACGATCACTAGCGTGTGAAACTGGAACTGGAGACCTAAAGAGTTAGCAAACCGGGTTAACCTGTCTCCGGTTCGGTTTAATCCAGTTAAGTCTCGACCGCATCCGGTTATGCGGAGAGATTGAGGTGGACTGTTAGGGTTTGATGACCTCTCTGCTAGGGCTTGCATCAATGGAGGCCATTGAAGTCCTTGTGATATATCTAAATCAAGTATGTGTAGAGCTCCGTTATCGTTTGTCTCTGTGGCGTCGAGGATCGCTTGGTTCGCCGTTAAATGACCGAACCGGATAAACGGCGTTAGTTGATTCAGCCAAAGATAGTAACAAGACTCGAAATCAGAATTGTTGTTCTTGGTCCGAAACAAGAACTGTTCCTTGCACACACTGCTCGTGAACACCGTGGAGTTGTTGTTACTCATCGTCATTTCGTTCGCTGTACACGTGGCAGCCGTTTCAGCCGTATGATCTTGTTCTTGTTGTAGACGGTTGATCCGTACGGACAAGGCTTTCGTGAAGAGATGGACGAGCCGCTCGGTGGAGTCACCGTAAGGAGAAGAGTTGAGGGAGAGGATTGAGAGTAAGTTCTGAGCGGCGGTGAAGTTTGACTGGGAGATGAAATCAGCAGCGGTGAAAAGTAGACGACGGAGGTGATGGGAGGCGGAGGTTGCGGCGGAGGAGGAGGAGGCCAGCTGACAAAAAGGAGGAGGATTCTCAGTAGTGGTGGTGGCGGTGGCATCTTCGGAGGAGGAGCTAGAGGATTTGAAAGAAGTAAGCATTTGAAAAGATAGCAAAAGAAAAGATGCTTTTGGCTCAAATGATTCGTTTCCTCTCTCGATCAAATGAGTCTTTTTCAATGGTAATAATAAATATTATTTCCCCTTTACCTGAAGGTATATTGCTTTTATTATTTTAATGTTATATATAATCCACACTAGCTATCGCATGTGTACACACACATATATTTATAACACAAAAAATTTATGGATAGAGATGAAGATGGACCGACCAAGCAATTCAAGGGTCCATGAGAATCCTCAAGCTCGTTTTAGGGTTAATTATAGATTTATAGTATAATTTTTGAAAAGGTTTACTACTATCCCATCCCACGTAGCTGTTTTTGATAAAATACTTTTTAAGTATAGAATTTTGTATTTCGGTTCATAAACTCTCCACTAAAAACATCTGAGCTAACTTTTATAAAAGGTGACAAATTACATAATTTTGTTGTCAAAAAACTTTATCATTACATAATATTCTGATATGTTAACTTCTCATGTTCTAAACTGAGACCGTTTTGGTTTCAACTTCGGTTAATGTATTCATCCTCTTGAAATTATATATTTGCAGCCAAGGAATCTTTCATTTGTTCATGGACGTGCACTAAATAAAACAAATCAGTTACTGTATTTCCCCACAACACTAGATATTAAATTTTAAGAAAAAATTTCACCAGTTCTACATCAGTCGTATAATATATATTTCTGCATTCACACGTCTTCGTCGACAGGATATTATTATATACTTTATAAATTTGTGCGGTGGATCGTGGGAGATGGCCCACTGTGCTTATTGATTTATATATGGAGTTTGCAGGAATTATGCTCATATGTTCCAATATTAGATGCGTAAATTAGGAATTCTCGTTGAGATTCTGATGCCGAGGATGCCAATTTACGAGATTTATAAAGAAAACTTTAGACAATAATTTTTGCTTAACAAATAAAATAAGACAAACTAAGAATACTAGTAGAGTAAGGAATCTGAAAATCTCGGAATGTACAAAGAAAAAAAGAAAAAAGAGAAGTAGCTTTGCTTGCAAAATCGAAAAAGCTAACCCCGAAATTGCTAATTATTACACTTATTGAATTTACCAAAGTGGTAATGCTGCAAAAAGATCTCTCCTACACCCTTCAAGTGAAAGGATTCTCTCTTTCTCTCTCCCTATGTTGTGTATGGGAGTGCCTACAATTAGAGCATCTTTAATTGGATTGGAGACTCTTTATTGCTTTCAGTTTCTCGTTTCTTCTTGTACTATAAATAAGAAGCATCTTATCGCATGATTAATGCATTTACATACCATTTTAATAGTATAAAATCTTACATACATACTTCCATCAACGAGAAAGATGCTTTCAATTTTCAAGATTATAAACCGTTTGGTGAGTCATTTCTTTGGGGTTCATGTAACCGTTTGGTGAGTTGTTCAATAAGTACGTGAAATTTAATTATATCCATTGAATGAATTTTGTTTAGAGCTCTACAATTAAAAATCATTGCATCTTTTTTGTCCGTTTACAACTCATTCGCCGACATATACACTATCATATTAAAGCTCGAATTATAACACAAGATCAATTCTTAAGTTGTTTGTTTATGTGCATTGAATTCGCTGGGGAATTATATTATAAAGGTTTGAGAAATCTCAAGTTGGATCCAAGTCAAATCAACTTAAAAGACGACAATTATATAAGTAATGAAAATAAAATAGTGTCAACATTAAATGAATAATAATTAGGAGAGCCGGTAGAAGAGTAGTCGTCGATCGAAAAGGACAAAGGAGATGGATGTGCCTTTCAGCCTGGATAACACATAGCGATCCCATACGTATTTTGTTTGCACTAAAAATTAAGCACTTTTTTTTTTTTTTTTGACAAGTCCTTTCGATCGATTATGATATTAGTAATTTGACTAAACAAAACCATCAAATCATTCCACGTTAATCAATTTTTAACCATCAATAATAATTGTTTTAACGTAACATGTACTAGTATATATAAAGTAAATGAATAAAAGAAAGAAAGAAAAGAAAAGAAAAGAGAAGAAGCACGCAACGAAATAAATGAAGGAAGGGAGAGGGCAGGAAGTTTAACCCAAAAGATTGGACGAAAGGCTGACACACTTTTTTGCCTTTCTCACTTTCGTTTCGTCTCTTTATTTTTTTTTATTTCATATATATATTTTTTTGTGTTATAATTTCTTGTTTATTTTTGCTGATACGTTAGATGGGACATATTGGAATGAGACTTTTCCTTCCTACCCTCCCCCTCCTCTGCCATTTCTATAATTATTATCACTCGTACGAACATTCTTTCTGTTCCTAATCAGTGGTTTTTTCTTTCCGACTTTTAAACAATTAGCGTTGAGAAAGATGCTTGTATCTCAACAAACCATCCCTAAACATTTGGTCCATTTTACTATAAGGCAAAAACCTTGAACATCTACTATGAGTTTACAAAACATATCATTCAATAAAAAGATGGTAAAAGATGCGGAAATAAATTTTTGGTGTTCGCTCGAAGTTTGAGATATATATATATATATATATATATATATATGTGATATCTCTCTATGGTTATAAGATCAAAGCGAGCAGTAGAAGTAGTATACGTGACTCTGTGTAGCACATGAAAGGCACGTGCACGTCAAGATCCTTGTCAGCTCCACTCTCAACTCTTACATAATCAATATGTCCCTAGCCTATTTGGCTATTTGCATATAGTTTCCCGGCAGATTATTTGATTTTCTCTTCTTCTTTCTTTTTGTTTTTCTCTTTATAGCAGATCACGCTATCGTGTTTATATCCATTTATTTCCTACACGCTAATCTCATGCAATTCCTGTGTAATTTTCTTTCTCTTGTCACATCTTCAATTTCAAACAATTTTTGTATATATGAATATGATTGACCCTTGAATTATATATATCACAGTGTGAATATGATGTTACGAGGTTTTCAGCTTTTGTGTTAATTATATAGTTTGTGATCATACTCTAGGCCCAATTTATTATACCGGGCCGATATCATCATTACGTGTAAATTTTTGTTTTAATATTTTTTATCAACAACATACAATATACAGTCCCGTCTCAGTAATGTTTTGGACCCTAGGTGAACCAAATTTTTTTTAACCCTTTTCACACTAATTTTTTTTTTTTTTTGGTCTTTTGTTAGAGAAAATTTTCTGTATTTTGGGTTAGTCCCATAGCCTTCGCCCCTCCCGCCGTCCCCATGAGCCGGGCCTGACAATATAGAAATGAAAGTCTTAATCACTAGAACATATTACGAAGTTACGAATTTTTATGTGTTATAAAAGATATATTTTGTAGTACTTAAACTCACATGCTTAATATGAAAATTTGGTTATGTCAGCATAAAATGTACTAAAAATCATGTTTTTAGTTCTTTTAGTAAAGGAAAAAATGATGTTTTAGTTATGATAATACTCACATGCTTAAAATGAAAATTTGGTTATGTCAACATAAAAAGTACTAAAAATCATGTTTTGAGTTCTTTTAGTAAAGGAAAAATGATGTTTTATTTCTCTATAAATACTATATTTGATTATATACTATTTGGCGCGGATTTGTTTTTTTTCTTCCTGATATCAATATCAAATTTATACCATTTTGTGAGCATTTTCTTCAAATTTGTTTGCCATGAGAAACATTACTAGCATGCATTTAACCGCTAAAAAGGAACCTATGTCAGCCATACTTGATACTAGCTGGTGCTTTTGCTCATCATTTGATTATAGCGAAGGCCGGCTTAAAAATAGCCAAAAAAGTAATAGTTCTTGTTCAATTTTTTTTTTTAAATGGACCTTAAATCACATATAAATTAATAATAATAAAAATTTAAGCCTTAAAATATACTATGCAAATCAAATGCACTCTTTGCCCATATTTATCTTCTCCAATGTTATAGCCTAAGTTAAGGTAGATGCGTTTCGTCCTGTAAGAAAATCTAATGCTTGGCCAGCTCTTACGGGACTATGATCGTGGTCAGTGGCGGATCCAAAAATATTTTTGGTATGGGACACAAATAATTTATTATTATTAATATTAAAATTACATAACAAAAATATTAAATATAGCTTTCCATTTTTAGTAATTTAAATTTTATTTTTATATGATTTCTAAGTTTATATATAATTCCATATTAGATATATTTAAAATAAAGATTATATTTATACATATAATATTCACACAAGTTTATCCTCTAAATAAAATAGATAAACTACAAAAAATTAAAAATATTGTATACTAATTTTGTAAATACTTTTTAATGTAAATATAAATATATTTAGTAGTAGGAAAGGAAGATTTAAATTTTGTTAAAAAGTATAAGGTAATAAAAAATAAATAAGACCGAAACACTATTGAACCAATCAGAAAGAATAATTAAAAACATATGGTAGACCACTTAATAAGGGAACGTTGGCTATGGAAAAGGGGAAAAAAGAATACAACCAAAAGATTCTGAGGAGAATCGAACTCCTTTACCAATGGTGCATGGGGCACACTAATATCAAATGAACCAAATGAACAAATTATACCATAGTCTGGGGCACGTGCCCCACCCAATAACCACGCATAGTGGTGGGCATTCGGGTATCGGTTCGGGTTCGGTTCGGGTAATTCGGATTTCGGGTAATTCGGGTTTATAATTTATAGAATCATATAGGTATTATGAAAATTTCGGTTCGGGTTCGGTTCGGGTTTTTTCGGGTTCGAATCGGTTCAAGTATTTTTTTAGAATACCGAAATATATCTGATATGTTTTGGGTTTGGTTCGGTATAAGTATTTTCTACCCATTTAGAATCAAAATACCCATATATAACTAAAATACCCTTTATATAAATTAAATAATTATATCAAATTTCATGAAGTTATCACTAAAAAATCATACCAAAATAACTAAACCCAAGTTAGAAACTAAAAACAAGTAAAAAAAGCAAGAGAAAACATAATTCAAAAGTCTAATCCAAAACATAAACAAGTAGTAACATCCAAAATCAAATTCAATAGTCTTCTAAAAGTTAGAAGTAGGTATTGAGAAAATTGAAAGAAACAACAAATATTAAAGACGAGATCGGTTGCATATGGTGAAGCATTGTAGGGCGTCTTCAATGTGGTGAAAGCATTGTAGGCGTCTTCAATGTGGTGAAAGCATTGTAGGCGTATTCACTGTTTCCCTATTTCAAAAGCAGACCAAATTATTACTAATTGTAGTAGTGTACTAACAAGTAACAAGCAACAAAAAACCATGAAATTACCTTATATGTGATTATGAATCTAGTTTCAGTTAACTTCACCATCAAACTCTTGAAGATAAACAACATAGGTTCGGATATATGTTGATGTAAGGAATCTACAATATTAATAATACGGGTCTTTTGGAATATTTGGAGCTGGTCCTTTTATTAACGAAGAAATGAAGCCAAAGTTTACAGAAAATGACAATCAAAGAGTTAAGCTTAGTAAATACGATTCACTAATTGCTCTCTTCTCTCTGATTGCCCAAAAAAACTGGATGAGTTGACGTGACAATGACATCAGCTATTTATAGTGGGACTTTGATCTAAGATTTTTTCTGTCTCCTGGCAAAATGACGATTTTGCCCCTGCGGCCCGGTGGGCCTGATCCAAGACTTTTGGCCCAATATCTCTTGGAAATCTTCTGTTTGGGCTCTAGGAATACTGGGGGCGAAGCCCATATCCAACAATATACATGGGTACCAATTGGGTATCGGTTCGGATCAGGTAATACCCGATACCCAAGAGTATTTACAATTTAGATCCAACTAATATATTGGGGAAGATCCATACCCGATCCGAACCGAAGTTTTTCGGTTCGGTTCCAATACGGATATTTCGGGTCGGGTATTTTACCCAGGCCTAAGATCCGCCATTTTCCAGCCATAGATGCTTCCAAAGATGACTCTGCAATTGTGGATCCGAGCCGTTCATCAGCATAGTGGAGCCGTTGTAGGAGGTCCGATGTTTCCAAATATCGACCTTTACGTGGTATCACGTTCGGAGTGAAACCAAAAAAAATCAGCCTCTATACACACTACTTAACCAAAAGAAATTGAAGAAAAGAAAAGTGAAATGTAAACTACTAACATGGATTCATTAACCAATCGGTTAGAAAAAGAGAAAAACCTTAGGGAATTAACATACATACATCTCAAATCATGTACATATATGAATAACAATATCGTTTTAAGTCAAATTAAGAACTTGAATTAAATAATTAAAAGACCCAAAAAACATAAAGTTAATCTGTTCGGTTCCAAATTGGTCTCAACAAAAGAAAAACCAAACTCTTTTTTGTTTGTTTGTACGTTTTAAATAAATTAAAAGTCTCAAAGAAAAAATTAGGCTCCGGCGTAAGGGTTAATCTTAGGTTTTCCCTTGACGAGACCACATTGGAGGCTTGACTCCGGCATGTTGTATTCGTCCCGAAGAGATTTTTCTGGCGACAAGACGCTAGCGTAGAGTTGCTGTCCCAAGTAACGTCTTTCTGAATTCTCCGATCTAATGTTCCACATTCCACAATTGTCAAATGTGAGCAAAATTGCTGCCCAACACTTGGGGAAGACCTGGACTGTGTGTCGGCTCACTGCGTCTAGAAGGTTGTAGTTCTTTCTCTTCTCTGGTGTCCATGTCCCTGGCTCAACCCTTTTGTACGATGAAAGATATTAAAATTAGGGTTTAGAAATTAGTTACTTAGCTTGTAGTGCAAGAAGAGTATGTAAAGTGTTACTTACGCTACAGCGAAGAAGGAATAACCGTCCAAGTGCCAAGATTGGACACTCTTCTCGTGGTTCTCAAACACGACTTCGATAAAGTTGCGGTGAGTGATGTTAAGAACATTGGGTTCAATCTTGATAGTTTTGATCTGATCGGGATTAGGGTTGTCCGAGATGGTGTCGTACTTGAAAACCTTATCAGTAACGCCGTAGTACTCAGCGAGCTTGAGAGGTGTCTCGGGGTCTGTGTGCGAGACCCCGCTCAATGCGTATCTAAGCTTTCCATCGACCTTTCCCTGAGTGTTCACGAGCTTGATGGTGCGAGTGATGTTAATCTTTCCGTAGTGGTACGAGCCTTGTGGGTTAGGTCTAGCGGCGCTGGCTGTCAAGTTCCACCTGAAAGAACGGAACTGGTTCAAAGACCAAGCCCATCCAACGGGGGCTGCGGGTAGCTGAGAAGAGGCAGGACCTTTGCCTCCCTCGTAGCGGAGCAACCCTGTGGTTGTCAAAGGCTTCTTTAAGAACCTTGTGGAAGCAACCATGTAGTAATCTTTAGGTTCCTGGTTTGCTGTGACGATCACACCGAAGCACTGACCGACATGGATGTCAAGTGAGTCATAGTCGTTTTGTAGAACGTGTGAGCCTTCCATCTCGACAAGCTTCATTTTGTGGTTCTGAATCCTGAAGTTGAGAGATGCCTTGAGACCCACGTTGCAGATCCGGACTCTGTAGGTTTTTCCTGGCTTCAAGGTGAAAAGAGGCTTGTCAGACCCATCGGTTTTCCCGGATTTACCGTTGATGAGAATACCATCTGGACGACCAAGAGTGCGACCACTGTCGAGGAACTTCTTGAGCTGAGTGTGGCTTTTGGTGTACCAGTCGTTGATAAGAACAGTGTAATCATCTTCAGGGTCAGCGTAAGGGACCGGGATCAAGAGACGGCTGTTAACACGAAGGCCACCAAAGGCACCAGCGGCACGATGCATGGCTGTGGTTGGGTAGTAGAAGTAGCTACCAATCTGATCCTTTGGCTGGAAATGGTATGTGAAGTTCTGACCCGGAGGGATCGGACACATTGTTCCAGCTGTTCCATCTTGCCATGAGTTCTTCCTATGCTGGATTCCGTTCCTATATGTAGATTTTGCCAATCAGAAGCTATTTGTAGCGATTTTAATTGAATCGGGTTATATAATGAATAATATACAAGTATTAGAATGGTCAGAAAGTGAAGGTCGTGGTCTATATTATACGTACCAGGTTAGGAGGAAAGGCTCGTCGAGGTTGTTGAAGACATTAACGATGATGTTGTTGTTGGACGTTGAGTTGATGTTAGGGCCAGGGAATTGACCGTTAATGAGGATGACTTGTTGTGGAACTCCGAGAGGAGATGCGGTTCCGTACGTCACGTTCCACACGTGGTGAAAGTAAGGGTCCTCGGCATGGACCATCATGACGGTCGCCGTGGCCACGCAAAGGCACACGGCCAAGAGTTTAACCCCTCCCTTCATTAAAAATAAACTTAATTACTAGTAAAATTTGTGATTTTTCTTTTCAAATGTTGAAAAAAGATGGGGTTGTTTTTTTTTTTTTTTCTTTTTTGGTTTTATAATGTTTTTGTAAGGGTTTAAATTTTGATTTTTTTTCCTTCAAATGTTAAATGACGTTTTTATAGTTTAATCGAATAAACAGTTTCCGATTTTCCTCGTTTATTTAGGTCCCTTTCATTACGCTCTTCCGGTCGTCCATATTAGGAATATTCAATTTGACCTTTAGCTATTTTTGGTGCAAATTTTTCTTAGAATTTGTTTTTCTGTCCCAAGCTTGTTCTTTCAGAATAGTTCTAATTTTGGACAATATTTGTGAGCCTATTCATTCATATATACATGAGTTATAAGTTTATTACTAACTTATGAGACTAAAATTAATTTCCTATGTACATCAGATGACTAATAGTAAAATAATAGTCAAAATTATCGAATAGAAAAAATAAAATAGTCATAAAAACGCTAAAATTATGGGTTTGGAAGATTAATGACGACGTTTCAGCTTTCTTCTATTAATATTTTGACTCTTGTATTGTAACTCTTTACAAACATGAAGACATGAGATGTTGAATGAAAAGAACGAAAACAAAAAATTAAAACGTTAAAAGTGATATGTTATTCATAATTCATCACCATTGTGTTGTGTATACATTAAGATAAATATAATTCAGTTATCTCTAGTACTATAGTACTATAGTGACTAAGTTTGACGTGATAAGTACGGAACTTAAAAGACTAAAAGTTGCTACAAAGAAACCAAAGTATCGAGAGGGAAAAGATAGCCTCAAAATTTTTTAAACAACCTTAATCTAAATATTACAATTACAATAAAACCTCTATAAATTAATATTTTATAAATTAATAATCATTATAAATTAATAAATTTTGATGGTTTCAAGTTGGACCAGTGTAAAAATTAACAATATTCGATAAGATAATAAGATAATAATTTTTTTTGAAATCTCTATGTAAAATATGGTCCCAATAATATCATAAATTAATAATCATTAAATTTATATATATATATATATATATATATATATAATAGTGTATGTTTATCCTAAAATTCATTTCTATAGAACAATTGTAATGTTGTATTTTCAAACTATAATGATATCTCTAAAATATTTTAAAACATGTCATACAAATAATTAAATTTTAAGGTTTTAATTTTTAGATATGCATCATTTACAATTTGATAATTTGACAGATTATTAAAATATCAGAATTTATATTATAATTCATAAATTTGAATTTATGTATGTCATGTGTATAAGTCAATTTGTCTATAGTATTTGTAATTTATTGTTAATAATACTTTCTAAATATTACAAGTTCAATTTCTAAACCATAAAATTTATAACATCCAAAAATTTAATCTTATTTTGTTATAATTGTTCCAATTCATAATTTAAAAAAAAATAAACAATTAAAAATATATCTATAAATTAACAATTAATTATTAATTAATACTATAAAATAATAATTATTAATTTATAGATTAATTAATATCACTATAAATTAATAAAATGTGTTGGTCTCAACATTATTAATTTATAGAGATTTTATTGTACTTCTATCTTGGATTTACATTTCGCTAATTGATACATTTTATCTTGGTCATAGTTTTGTCATGACATTTTTTTCCGGGATACATTTTTTGACGTAGAAACCACTTAATTATTGACATCGTTAGGGGCATTTCCAATATTAGAATACGATCTGAGTTGTACTCATTCAAAGTTTCTCGAATCTTAAAACCAGAAAGAAAGAGAGAGAGAGAAATCTGTTTGTTACATCACCATTATAAGAAAATGAATTAGAGATGAAGCGTAAAAATTGGTGACGTTACCTTTCAGAAGAAGTTATGTTTCTCCTACATAAATATCACAAAGTTACCAGATGATTGATTCATCAAGAGCAAAACTGAGAAAAAACCAAAAACATAGTTTTGCTTTGATTTTTTTTTTTTTTTTTTTTTTTTGTTGGTAGGAAAGGGTTAATTATACGTAACACAGAAACCAAAATTATTCTCTTTTTCCTCTTAAGAAAAAGAGAAAAAATGGAGGGGAGGTTATTGACGGTGTTGGTCTGCCTCGTCTCTACGGTGGCGATTGTGAACGCCGGCGATCCTTACTTCTTCTATACATGGAACGTTACTTACGGAACTGCCTCACCTCTCGGTGTTCCTCAAAAGGTGATTCTCATCAACGGTCAATTCCCTGGTCCTAACCTTAACTCAACCTCTAACAACAACGTTGTCATCAATGTCTTCAACAACCTCGACGAGCCTTTCCTCTTGACCTGGTACTAATCCACATTAATTATTTATATTCTGATAATCTGTTATAAGGTTTGTTGTTGCCGGGATATATAGGCCGGACTGTGGATGCAGAGACTTTAACATTATTTTAAAATGTCAACATTTTTGTTTGACGCATTTTAACATTCTTGTGATATGAATATTAATGATGGATTGTGGATGCAGGAGCGGGATTCAGCACAGGAAGAACAGCTGGCAAGATGGTGTGGCTGGGACTTCATGCCCCATCCCAGCAGGACAGAACTTTACTTACCATTTCCAACCTAAGGACCAGATCGGTTCCTACTTCTATTACCCAACCACTTCTCTCCACCGCTTTGCTGGTGGTTTTGGTGGCCTTCGCGTCAACAGCCGTCTCCTAATTCCCGTTCCTTATGCTGATCCCGAGGATGAATACACTGTTCTTCTAGGTGACTGGTACACAACTGGCCACACTGCTCTCAAGAACCTCCTTGACAGTGGACGCACCCTTGGATTGCCCAATGGTGTTTTGATCAATGGAAAGTCTGGAAAGGTGGGAGGAAATAACGAGCCTTTGTTCACGATGAAGCCTGGGAAGACTTACAAGTACAGGCTCTGCAATGTTGGGTTCAAGTCTACCCTTAACTTCAGGATCCAGAACCACAAGATGAAGCTCGTGGAGATGGAAGGATCCCATGTTATTCAGAACGACTATGACTCTCTCGATGTCCATGTCGGCCAGTGCTTTTCAGTTCTTGTGACTGCTAACCAGGAAGCTAAGGATTACTACATGGTTGCATCAACTAGGTTCCTCAAGAAGGAGTTGAGCACCGTAGGTGTGATCCGATATGAGGGAAGCAACGTTCAGGCTTCAACTGAGCTCCCCAAGGCTCCCGTTGGATGGGCTTGGTCTTTGAACCAGTTCAGGTCATTCAGGTGGAACCTCACTGCTAGTGCTGCCAGGCCTAACCCACAGGGCTCATACCATTACGGAAAGATCAACATCACCCGTAGCATCAAGCTTGTCAATAGTAAGAGCATGGTTGACGGTAAACTCAGGTTTGGTTTCAACGGTGTATCACACGTTGACACCGAGACTCCTTTGAAGCTTGCTGAGTACTTCCAGATGGCAGAGAAGGTGTTCAAGTACAACGTGATCAAGGACGAGCCTGCAGCCAAAATCACAACATTGACAGTAGAGCCTAATGTTCTCAACATCACTTTCCGTACCTTTGTAGAGATCATCTTCGAGAACCACGAGAAGAGCATGCAGTCATTCCATTTGGATGGCTACTCCTTCTTCGCTGTCGCGTAAGCTCCCTTTTCTCTCTTCACTCTCTTTTTCTTTATTTCTTTTATCATTCTATATCTTATAATAACTTTGTGTTGTTCCATGGACATTGCCAGCTCTGAGCCAGGGAAGTGGACACCTGAGAGCAGAAAGAACTACAACTTGCTCGATGCGGTTAGCAGACACACCGTGCAAGTCTACCCCAAGTCTTGGTCAGCTATCCTATTGACATTCGACAACGCTGGTATGTGGAACATCAGGGCTGAGAACTGGGAGAGGAGATACCTAGGCGAGCAGTTGTATGTCAGCGTTCAATCACCCGAGAAGTCGCTAAGGGACGAGTACAACATCCCCCTCAACACTAACCTCTGTGGCATCGTCAAGGGCTTGCCATTGCCTGCAGTCTACACCTAAATCAACTCTACAAAGTGGGGTGCATTATTAATTAACTAATTAACCCTTTCCTAATTTAAGTCTTGTAATTTGTAAACTACCAGATCCACTTCTTTCATATACTATATCCTTGAACCACAATCAAAGACCAAGTTTTGCTTCCTTTGTTCACACAAACAGTGGCAAAATAAAATAAAAAATCAACAACATTCTAAAACCAGGGTACTCTAATAAGTTGATTTGAGCACCACAACTTAATTTGATTTATTGGTAAAGGAATTAGTTAGCACAAACAAACATAAGGCATAGCCACACAGAGCTGTCTGTCAACAGATATGGACAAGTAGCTGCATATAATTGAGATATAAAGTCAAGAAGATGTTGGGGCTTGATGAAATGAAACAAACCAGAACAAAAGCAAATGAGCAGAGAGCAGAAATTGACCAAGTGAAAATGCTTGTGAGGAGATGTGAAGAACCTGTCAGAACCGGCCACCTATAATATTTCATGTATTCAGAAAGGTTATACCATGAAGACATAATATATTTGAGACATGCCAAACAAATATCCAAGAGTTAAGTAGGAAGAATCGCTTTTGATCACCTTAGAAGATTCACGATATTTTTAGTTACAATCATAGATCATAGTCCAGAAACTGTCCTTTACATTTTTCCCCAATAACAAAGAAATCTGAATTCCGGGTAAGTGTTGATGGTCTCCAAAAGATATCAAAACGACAAGGGAAGAAACAGAGGGTTTATTACTTTATTCTAATGGATCAACCAAAAAAAACAAGTAGCTATCAGATTTAAATCTCTGATGCTACATTGATTTCAATGATTTACTAAACGATTTGAAAATGATACATCTCTCAACCATTCAAATTTAGAACTCTTAACGTTTCAATTCACACCAGGGCCGGTCCTTGAATTTTGATGGCCTAAACCATACTTAAACGATGACTTGGTTTCTAAAAGCTAATATATATATATATATATATATTTTCACTACAATAGTAAAATATAACTAAAAACATAGAAAAAAATATTGAATACTTTAATAATATAAAACAATCTAAAAAAATTCTAACTTTTATCACAACAAATTCATTGATTAGCATTCATAGTCGAGGTCTTCGACGATATCTCTCTATTTTAATTATATCTCTCTCGATATACATTATTACTAATCTAATATAGTTAATAATATTATAATATACTATATTTTTATAATAAAATAAAGATTAAGAAGAAGAGTAATTGAAAAATCAAAAGCTTACAAGCAGCAATGATGGATGTTCTTTTATATAATTTCTAAATTTTAGTTTTGTTTGAAGAAATTAAATATTATAATATATAGTAGTCAAGTTAAATCAAATATTTATAGATTTTATTGTTAAAAACAGAAATTAAACCAAAAAGTAATAAATTAATTTAAAAATGTTTGACTATTCTAACAAAAAAAAAGGAAAAAAAAAATATGTAAATGAAAGTAAGCGAAAACAAAAAAAAACTGTAAAAAGCCAACAAAGTAAAACCCAGGTCTTACCACATAATTGCATGATACAAAGCCAACAGACCTATCTAATCTCTTCAAATATCCCTAAAATATTTTTTTATATCGTGAGCCTAAAACAGCTGATTTGCCTGCTTTATGGATGGGCCGGCCCTAATTCACACAACAATCTGAAGCCAAACACGATGTAAAAAGAGGATAAGAAAAACCGATACCTTCAATAAGCGGTCTCTTTTCTTATCAGGGCAAAACAAAAACCTGAAAACAAGAATAAAAGAGTAATCCACACAGAATATTTAACCACAAATTAAGAAATTACGGAAATTAGGGTTTATAAAGAAGAAGATGGTAGTGAATAGCTTAGCAGTCCACACTACACAGTCAACTTCGCTCTCTCCTTATCTCCTCTCACCAAATTGATGTATTTTATTCCCCTAAATTGGGGCTATAAGCTCTAATCACTAATTTCATAAAATTACATTGGAGTCTTTAATTTAGGCCCCAAATTTTTGTATCTTCTTCTGTATTTTTTTTTTTTTTTTTATTAACGAAACTTAAAATAAAAAGAGACAAATTTTCTCTAAAAAGACTTTTGTAAACCTTTTATGTCTATAAAAAATAAAAATAAAAAGACATGTCAGGTTTTAAACAGAACTAAAAAAAATTGGCTTCTACTCAAAAACTGAGTCATTAAAACACTAAACAAAACTTTAATGATTTAATTTGGGAAATTTAAATTTTGACTTCAAAAAAAGAGGATCTAAACAAATTAAAATCAATCTAAACAAAACTTAGAAAGTAGATTAAATTCCATTTCAAAAAATGATTGAATAACAATAAACCTTAGAGTTTATTCCAAAAAGAATCCATACTTAAATTTCTATTAAAAAATTTGGGGATCTCAATGACGAATTGGATCTGTTTATTGTCATTACTTCATTAACCCGTTGAAGAAGTCATTGTCATATCCCACATCGATAAACCCTAATCCCAGAAGGATACGGAAGCATAAAGCCTGAACTTTCTGCATGAACCTTGGAGCGAATCCTGCAACACCAAACCAAAAACAGAATCTTAGAAAAGCGTTTGCGTTTGTCAAAACATTCTACGTCAGAACACAAAACGTGGGTCCAAAAATTGTTTACCTCTTTCTCCTAAGCTTTCTTGTGCTCTAAGCAATGGTGGATCTACATCATCCGCGAACGCCAAACCTCTCTGAGAGTTAGGTTTGAGTGATCGATCCAAACCCAATTGCGGTAAGAGCTGTTTGAAATCCGGTTCACGTTCTAACAGCGAGACCGAGGCTGGTGAATCTCGCTCCCAATCCGCTCTTTTGTTCACTCCAAACCACTCATTGTCTATGTGTTGGCTAAAACCATCGTTTTCTAAAATTGGAGGACAGAGAGACTCGTAATCATCTTCATCACTAGGATTTGGGAATCTGGACAAAATCTTATCCTCTTCTTCGGAAGAACAGAGACACTCCAGCTCAAACAGATTTTTAAGCATCGGTGTAGGTTTAATCACTGTCTCACCTCCCTTAAACTCTTCTACATTTCCAGTGATCTTCTCCGTTGTAAAACTCTGTGTTGATGACTTCTCCAACAATATGTCTAGTTCTTCAGGGCAAGGAGTCCTGGGAAGTTGAGTCTTGTTAAGCCAACTGTTAACCCTAGAAAACTCTCTTCCACCCATCTTCTGCCTCACATCTTTCTCCAAGTTACCAATCTTGGAACGGGGTTTTGTCCCAGATCCTGTCCCCATCTGCAGTACTTTTGGTTTGTGCTCAGACACAACCAACTTAATGTCACACTCAGATATATCCTGACTATAAACTGTTGCATCATCTGCTGTATTTTGACGCATTACCCAAGTCGATTTCGAAACGCTCCTGTCTGATGAGTAACAGGCAGACCCAAACCCGTTCTTATTCAGAGGAAGACACACAGATTCAGCTCGAACAGATGCCATCGAGTTCCTTCTTAACTTGAGGCCTGAACCATTAGGGGTTCCGCTAAAATCTGCTCCTGATAATCTTCTGTTGCTGTTAGCTGTTGGTCTCATGAAGCTAGGAAAAACGTCTGACGCACGTCTTGATTTGTTCTTTCGTTTCTTTGGAGTCACTAGGATCTCTTCTCTAACCACATCCTCTTCTTCCTCTTCAATAACTTGAGGCTTACCAGAGAATTTCTCTAATGTCTGGTTTAGATTTCTCATCTCCCTTAATGCTATCTCACGGTCTTGTTCGATCTTTTCCATCTTATTCTGTAGGGTCATCATCAGAGCCTCTTTTTTCACTTGTTCTTCCTACACGTACGTCAAAAGAATCGTTAACCCATCAGAAAGTGTACCATATAAAGTAAGTTGATGCATGACATTATGCTAGTTATTAATTCAATTACCGTTGATTCATCCTGCCCTAAATGGATGTTCTTTGCCCTTGTTGCGAAGTTTAAAGAACATATTGTTTCACACAGATCATCTTCTTTAGGGCTGATATGAACCATCATCAAAGTCTTTGAGTCTTGCCCTGAAAAATCAAGAACTTCATTTTAATAAAAGAGAAACATCGATCTTTTCAGTTTTCAGTGAAAAGCAAGATAGTTATGGAAGATCTTAGTTACCGAGAGAGTCTTTCAGAACCTGTGTGAGCTTGCTGTTCCTGAAACACAGAAAGAAAAAAAGTTTCAGAATTTGAGACCTCAAAGGTTACAAAAAAGAAGAAGATATATATATGTTTACCTGTAAGGAATGTGAGAATTCTTGTGTTGAAGAGAGTTGATGACGTCTCCAAGAGCAGATAAAGAGAGATTAATGGCTTTGCCTTCATCAAAACGACGACCAATGGCTTTGGTTTTCAACACACGCTCACTTCCTCCAAGATCCACTAGCCAAATCTTGTTTGTTTCACGCCGTCTCTCTGGAGCTCCATGACAAGTGATGGATACACGGATCATACTGTTTCATGGTGTTTTCCATCCATATATGAGAGATCAAAGAACATTATACAATAGAAAAATTGAGATATAAATTTTGACCTCTTACCAGTGAGATCTGCTGGAAACAGAGTTAGAGTTTGTAGAGGCAGTAGCTCTGTTTCGACAACCTATTTTGTATAACTTGAACACTTCATCAAAGTCATTCACTGTAATATTCACCAAATTCTCGATCTCTATCTCTCCCTTTCCATCAGTATGAATCGAAAGGCTGAAACATACAACGAAAAAAAATCATTGAATATATATATATACTCTGATCCTTTCAGTGGAGACCTATCTCTGCATACGTTATGAGTATTATTATTACCTTGGAGGTATTGGAGAAATGGGTTTAGTTGCTTGAGAAAGAAGCAAGTCTTTAAGATTCCCCATGTAAATCTCAAGCATGCTAAAGGTGATTACAAACCTATGATTGCTTTCCTCGACTTGTTTGAACAATCCCTTGATCGCTCGAGGAACAATACCTGGAGAATTCGGAAGACCCTCCTGCAAAAATGATTCATCCATATTTAATATATCGACTTAAAAGAAACAACAATGCATGAAATCAAAGAGATGTTCTGATTGATCTTTCTTACCATTGTGTAAGTCTTTCCAGTACCGGTTTGCCCGTATGCAAAAATACAAGCGTTGTAGCCATCTATAACCGATTTGATTACAGGTTCAATCTCCAAGAAAACATCATCTGCAAATTTTGAATACTAATCAAAAACACTTTCATGTATGCGTGACCTATATAAAAAAAAAACTATCAATAGATAACGACTTTGTAAGGCAAGATTCTCATAGGAGATCAAAGCCAGGATACCTTGGGATGAATCAGGTTGGAAAACTCTGTCGAAGTTGTAGGTCTTTCTCTTGGTTTCTGTTAACTTGATGATCACATTTCTTGTATCCGAAGCAACTGGTGGTTTCCGTTTGTCGGAGGCTCCTAAGGGTCTAACTCGACAAAACACACGAATGTTCCCTGGCAAAAATTTCCAATCGATAAGAACATTACACTATCAAATTGGAGTATACAGTTGAAATCATAGTGTTTTAATGCCCTGCATGAGACTAACCTTTAAGGTCCAAGAACTCATTAAGAATCTGTCTTCGTCGTTTGTTCTGATCATTCACATGAACTGTCAGTGCAGAGAGTTGATCTGCAACCAATAACAGAAGAAACAGAGCAAAAGACCCTTTAACTTACAAATAAGAAATGAAAATATTAACAAAAATCATCTGAATAACATAGATTCTCATGTTTAATTATATATTATAAGTAAATTCTAGCCTGACAAATGTAAATCTCTGTTGACTATTATTATATTTTAAGTGTTAAACCCCAAAAAATATAAATAAAACCGCTCCAAAGAACAGTAACAGAAGCAGACCTGTTCATAAAAGACAAGAGAACCATACAGTATCAAACAATTTCAATCCCATGAGCTGACTACATAATACCAAACAGCCGTTGGATGACTGACACGTAACTCAATATAGTACGAGAGCAGCTGATCCAACGGCTGATATGATTTGCATGTAGTAGGTAATCTCCACCAAAGGTTTTTAATTTCACAGAAGAAGACAATAATTTTTTTATACAGAACGAAATAAGAAAAAAATTTATGAACAAAGTTCCAAAGAAACACAAAAATCTCAGAAAAATAATATGAGGAATCCGAAGGTTGTGTTGTTGTTGTACCTCTAATACTCTGTAATTGGGCAGAAGAAACAGAGTCATCTACATCTTCTTTTTTCTTTGGCGTCGTCGAAGAAATCTCAGAAGAAGAAGGAACATTGTTGACGATGTTGCATACAGATTTAGCCCAAGCTGAAGTCAGATGAGTTTTTAAACCGAGCAAAGAATGGATTGTCTCCGGCAGATTCCGAACCGGTTTTGATCTTGTTCTCTCCATTTCTTTTCTCTGTTAACCAAATCTTGAATCTTTGGTGTTAGAAAACAGAGCAAAACAGAGGAATCGGGTTGTGATTTCACTGAACCTTTGCCGAGAGAAGTGAAAGGAGAAAGAGAGAGGGAAGTAGTGAAATTGGGGTCAGAGCTCATCAATGGTGGAAGTTAGAGATTAGTTTTTTTTTTTTTTTTGTAAAGATGACGAGAACAAAAAAAAACAGAAGAGAATGTTCTTCAAGATCAAAGTCTCTTTGCAGGTGTGCCCATTTACATGTAAGATGTAGAGAGAGCCTTTAAATACAAAAAAATATGATTTGGCTTGAAGAAGAGATAATTGTAGCTGCTTTTTAACACTTGTCACTGGTCAATATCACCAAATGGAAATATAATTTCATAAAACTATTATTAGCATAATAATAATTACTATTCCCCTTTTTTTGACTAAAACAATAATGAGAAATAAAAATGATACTTGTAAAGTGTTCATATGATTTTTATATTTGATATATATAAGCTAATCAGGTTCAACGGCTGTGGATGAATGAGTTCCTCCAAACTACCAATATTTAGTTATTTACATCTTTGTATTTTATTTATTTCTTTAATAATTTACTTAGAGCTAAATTTAGAGATTTTGCTTTAATCCATTATATTAAAATTTTAACTTTTAGTCTTGATATCAATAAATTTATCAAATAGAAAATGATAAAAGTAGTTATTTTATATTATTTTCTGTTTTATATTGTACTATAAATAAGATACATATTAATGGCGAATGCCGAATATTAGTCTGTATTATAATCTATAAAAGTTATTATTCAAAAGGAAATGTATGTTACTAATTATGATACCTAATATTAGTCTGTATTATAGTCTACAAAAGCTATTATAAAGAAAGAAATGTATGTTTTTAATAAAAATACTCATTATTAGACATTATTATAATTTACATAAATTATGATGAGAACAAAATATATGTTGTCAAAAAGATGACTTTTGATTCAATTCAATGAAAGAAGAAAACAAAAGTTAAAGACAAAAAATATTTATGTCCTAATTGTCTAATGATCAATAATGTGATTTCTTGAAAGTAAAAAAGTTTGTATAGTCACCAATACTGGACTGGCGGTTGAATCTATGTAAACAGTAAACTGAAACGTAAGCATTAAGAAGACATATTCGATTTCTGCTAGAAGGGTGATTAAAAAAAGAAGTTGATTTCGGTTTTGAGAGATATGAGTCTAACTAAGCATGAAATTTCAAGACTAACAAAAAGACAAATAATTTGAACAATGTATATTGACATTAACATGTAGCATGATGATTTGTATTAGTATCGTTGTTTCGTCACTATCTGAATTTAAACGCACATACTGAATTAATGTTGTTAGAAGAAAAATCAAACCAAATATACCCGGCCCTAAAATGAAAAGTATTGAGTTATATTGGTCCGAAGCCAACGTCTATCAGAAGAAGGTTGTAAACTCCAAAATGAAAGGAAAAAAAAAAACGAAACTGGTCCGAAGAGAGATGAGGTCATATATGTTATTTTCAGATATTGTTTCCTTAGTTTTGTTGGCACATACAAAAGAATCAATCAAATGTAACACTCGTGACAAAACTGCCATGTGACAACAACATGAAGCATAACACTTCATGATGATAATAATACATTGTCTTATACTTTTTAAAAGCATAATTATAAATTACGAATTAGCATGTTCTCTGTTTTTGGATTTTCGCTTCTAAATTTACAATACAATTTTCTTGATGGTTATTTTAACATGCAATATTATAATTTGGAAAATCTATATGATCAAGTTTTTTTTTTATAAAAAAAAATCATTGGAAATGATTAAAATTCATCCAAAACGTAAGCAACACTAACGGTTAGAAAAAAATGACTCTATATTAGTTAGATAAAATAAACTAAATATTACTGTTAGATACAAATATAAATAACATTGTGCTACGTACTATACTATATATATAAATAAATGCCTACACAATCAAAATGTTTTTTTTTTTTCGCAATCAAAATGATCGCACAACATGTTTTCAAAGAAATAAATACTTTCAAGCTGATAGCTGAAATTGTATAAATGCAATGAAGAGTTCACCTGTCACGATGGATCCATCAACGGATAACGCAATCTCACTTGCTTTCGTCTATGGTTAGAGTAAAAGTCTCTTCAATGTCTCTTTCTTACAATCTATCAAAATTTCATTACCAAAATAAGAGAGAGAAAAAAACAGAAATGCAAAAAGAATACAGATTAAAAAAGCAAATTAAAGAAAAGATAATGCTATAACAATATTATCATGTTTTGGAGAAATACGCCTACATAGACCAATAGATGAACAGGAGATTTGTTATTTTTTCCCAATATAGGTTGACCCAGACTTCTATGTGACTTAGTACTGTCAAATAATTTTTATTTCCTATGAATAAAAACAATGAATAGTGTTACTTTCCATAAATATACATATTTGAAAAATACATTTTGTAACACCTTTATTCAAGTTACTTTATTCTCTCGAGTCTCGATTGATTGTCTTAACATTTTAGAAAACATTTTTATACAAGAAATTAAGCATATATCTGTTAAACTATAGTTGTGTATATAATTTATCTTCCGTAGGGAAACAATTTTCTCCCTCCATTTCATAATATAGGATTTAAAAAAAAAAATTTGTTTCATAATATAATATAAGAGTTCTTCAACTTTTTAAACAACTTTTAAATTAATTTTATTATTTATTTTATGCAGTCTTGTTTATAATTGGTTAAATTTTTTAAAAGTAAATATTTCTTGTTATCCGTGCTTTTAGCTAAAACATCTTTTGAAACAGAATAAGTATGATATTTTTTTTTGGTTTGTATGTCAGCCGACCAAGAACTATAGTGAAATTTGTAGAAGAAATTTTTCCTTTCAAACAGACTTTGAATCCAGTTTCAACAGGGCTAGCCAAAAACTTTCTGATTGGCTAAATTAAGTTTAAGTTATTAGATGTTTAGTTTCAAAATCAGTTTTATAAAATATATTTTGAGCAAAACAATCTGTAACCGAGACGTGAATATCTTGCCAAACAGTCTCTCACACATGACATGAGAATTCATCACCAGAATCTCGTCAGTCAAGACATCCTTTATCCTCATACTCCAAAATTTGCGAGCATGTGTGCCTTCATCATGAGAAACCTCCGTCCCATCTTTCTACTTCGATGCATGTGTTCAACACTGCATGCACATTGCACCAACAATATATGACGCTGATATTACTTAGTTAAGTTGGGAACATCCACTACAATCTTACAAGTTTAACTGTTTAAACTCAAAAGCAGAAGATAAAGTAAGAAGAAAATATTCATGCATGTATTATCGTTTGTTTTATCAAGCTCAAATCAAAATTTGAATGTCCTTCGATAGTATAACATTTTAGACTTTTGATGCAACTAGATCATAATTCATAAACATAACAATGCATGCCAAGACTTCTACAAGTTTGGTCCCTTCATTTGAAGGATCTACGCCTCATGTTGGTTCTTCTTCAACAATATATTCACTATGAAAATAACTATTTTACAAGATCAAGTATCTCAACTACAAAAAAAAAAACTCTCTTATGCGATTCTTCAAATAACACAGCTATTAACCAAACATTAAACAGACCCGGCTCAACTGTCCTTTGGATAAAATATCTCCACTTATAACGGTCCACTAATAAATTACTTTGTTAACCTGATGAACTACTCAAGTTTAATACGTGTGAGCACATTTGATTAATTCTAACAAGCGTGGGAAATAGGATAGGTAAGAAGCTAATCTGAGGCATTTGTGCATACCTTAAATAACAGTGTTGTTATTTGTTTCACTGCCTGAGATTGTTGGTGAGGAAGAGTGATGGATGATGGGTCGCAACTCACAAGACATAATGGGTCTTCGTTATTAAGACTCTGCAACAATAAATACATTTCTTGTGGGGCTCATCATAATTTGCATATTGTTGTTTTTGATGTAAATGCCTGATCAATGACAAAAAAAAAAAAACGGTAATGGTAAAAGTAAAAAAAAACATGATGGGAGGTCTAAAAAAACCAGTAGACAGAAAAATCTGGTAAAAACTCTTGGTCTTCTTCAACGTTCTCAATTATTAGAAGTACTATAAACCTTTTCGATAAATACAAAACACAAATAAGTGAATAGAGAAAATAATACAAAAAGGGGATTTTTATCACATGCACACACATATATTCAAGTAATGTAACAATCCACATATGGAAACCTTCACAAAATGCAAAATCAGCACAAAGAAGGCAAAGATAAGAGAGGCGTGATTGCTCAAGTCTTGAGTTTTAAGAATCTTGAGGAGTCTCAAATCTAGTCGGCGTGTCGATGCCCGCCATACAACAAAGTCCACTTATCAAGATGAGAAGAAAAACGATTCCCTGAAAAAAAGAAACAGGCATAATCAAAGACAATATATAAGGAATAAAGAAATTAAGCTTTAAAGACTGATGATGACTTTACCACTAAGATACCCTCCAAGAGTGATGACTTAAATTTGCAGAGTTCATCACAGGTTGTAGTAGCATTAACTGTGGCGTTTCCTGTTGCGGTTTCAGCCAAAAACCTTTGGAGAGTTTGATATGAAGTGTACCAATAAGGATCAGAAACATAAAGAGCTGCGTATTTAGTTCCAGATTGCTCCACTGAGCTAACAAGCTCAGAGATGATTTCACCTGCAGCAGTGGTTCAAAGGAAACTTTGTTAGCTTAGAACTTTGGTCTTTAAATGATACACTTCTTTTGTAACCATGATCTGTCCACTTACGATCTGAATGTGACTGGTCAGATTGACTTGATGATTCAGTTCCCTCAGAGCAGAGCACAACTAAGTCGGTTTCTCCTTCTTTTCTCATTTCTTTTCTAGCAACCAAATGATCCTGTCGTTTATTTAAAAGAAAAATTAGAAGGTTCAAGAGAAAGAGTGGGTAAAGAGGAATGTGAAATATCATTGACCAATGCATAGGATTAAAGAAAGCATAAACGTAAGAACAATCGGATTTACTTTGAAAGACTGCACGTTCGATAGCTTCTGAATGGTTCCATCTTCAACAAAACACGAGTCTGAGAACACGATATTTCTGACTCCTACATTGTGAGTACAAGCTTTTTTAAGCCCTGAAAGCAACAAGTTTTCCATCCTTTCTTCCTCTGGTGCAGCAATATACGGGAATGCCAATGAGAAATTGGAAGCTGTATACAGATTCTGATAAATAACAAAGAATTGAATGTTAAATATCGTGCAGACAAAAGAACGTCAATATGCAACACACCCATGATTCCAGAGTATAAGTAAAACTACCTTACCTTCAAAGTGTTAACAAGGGCAGGATCCGAGTGCCGATGTGAAGAAACATCCGAAGACAGTAACTGTAAACGTCAGAGAGTATTAAGTACAGGAGCAGTTGAAATCACAGCAGCCAATGTTTGAACGCCAAGTTTCGTAAACATATCTCAAAATAGAAGATGAACAAACTCAAATCCTAAATACTAATCTAAACCAAAGAAAAAGTTCTTATATATATATGTTAAACTCACACAGAGTAGTCAGTTCTTAGATACAGAAACTCTTACCTCTCTGCCAATGAACACAAGTGCGACATCAACAACAGGTTGCTGAAGCTTTTCCTCTGAGCACTAAACCAAAGGAGAAATATGTATGAGAGAAAACCATAGCGCTGACAAATGGAGAATCGAAAGCATTTTGCTTGAGGACTACTAGACTAGACACAAACATACCAGAAAACTAGACCAGCCTCCTCGAGTGAAAACAGAATCTACTAGATCTTTTGCAGACATGACCTGATAATTTACATCCATTTCACCATTGGCAGACCTGCAAATTCACCAAATGTTAATATTATACCTCGAAATCTGAGTCCCAAATCGAGAAGTTCGAAATCTTACATGAAGAACCATAATACAAATCGTAGAAACACATCTAAAAGCAATTAAAAGTTGGTAAATTTACTCATGTAAGCATCGAAAACGATAAAGACAAGGATCAACAAAGAGAGAGAGAGGCCTAACTGGAGATGCGGAGACCAGAGGAAAGCAGGAACGGTAGAAGGAGGAGAAGCCAATCCAAAATCGACGACAGCTACTACTAATAACGTCACTAGAATGATTCGCATCCTCATCATCTTCTCCGTCGAAAAGTTGGGATCAAACAACTCTCGAAGAAACTAACAACAAGACAGATTCATCATCTCCGTTCCTCTCAAATCTGGTCACAAAGACGGCAAAATTGAAGCAGAGGTAAACACGACGGCGTTTAATGATTAAATTACCCGAAAAATTAAATCTGGTTTAAGCGAGGAGAACCGGTCTGCATTTAATGGTCGGTTTGAACTTTGAATTACAAAAACGACCACTCCCACGCCAAAATCTGATATTGGTTTAGCGAAGAGCACCGGTCTGGTAAATGAGATTGGGCCTTTTACACATTACGGCCCACGCCAATTTAAATTGACAAACCCTGAACTGTCGTCGATTCATCGGACCAAATATCACCGGCACTTGTAATCACACTCTCGACGAGCGCTGCTGGTTTCGTCGTATCTCGCCTCTCTTTAATTCCCGCCCAAAAAATCTTCGGCTTATTCGGATTCAGCTATTGAAACAACCTTGAGAAGAGTTCGAAAGATGAGTCAAGTTGAGATTGAAGAAGATGTGGAAGGAGATCGTATCCCAACGAACGATTTCTACTTCGAGAGAATCGGCGAACCTATCAGTATCAAAGAGGATGATGCTCAATTCGATCTCGAAAACCCTCCGTCACAGCCTCTCGCTATCTCCGAACGCCGCGGCCTCGTTTTCGTCGCCCATTCCTCCGGTTAGTTTTTTTTTTATTACCGGCGACGATGTTTCAGGTTTTTGCTCGTGTTGTGACCGTTTTGTGTGGAAAATTAGGGTTTTTCGTTGGGAGGACTAAGGGTTTAATCTCTGCATCGAAGAACAGTAAGGTGAAAGATGAAAAGGTTTATATCGAGGATTTGAGCCTCGTCGATGTTCCTGTTGGAGATGTTCGTATATTGTCTCTCTCATCGGATGATTCGATTCTTGCTGTCTCCGTCGCTGCTGATATTCATTTCTTTTCTGTGGATTCACTTCTTAAGAAGGTATACGGCTCATATGTAGCTTACAAGCTGGATAGATTTTGTCTACAATGTAGAAGCCCTTTGCTAGGATGTAGAATCTATGTTGATTGCTAGTTCCTTTGGTGCAGGATGCAAAACCTTCTTTTTCTCATTCACCTGATGATGAGTCAGGAGGCTTTGTTAAGGATTTTCGGTGGACAAGGAAAGATAAGCATTCGTATCTTGTTCTTTCTAGTTCTGGGAAGCTCTTTCATGGAGTTGACAATGCACCCCCTAGACATGTTATGGATGGTGTTGACGCCGGTTTGTTTCATTTCTTTTGCTTCTTCTTTAGCAGTAAACTATGTTATTGTTGGCAAGACTCTGTAGGAATTTACTTGTAAACTTTGTTGTTGTCAGTTGAATGGAGTTCAAAAGGGAGTTATATCGCTGTAGCCCAAGATAACAGCCTGCGGATTTTGTCGTCAAAATTCAAGGAGAAACGGTGCATAGCTCTATCATTTGACGCCTGGTTTGGTGATTCCGATGAAGACTGTTTAGTCAAAGGTATGTTGCATGTTTTGGCCTCCTTGTTTCTTATCAGTATTTTCCGTTTTGTTTCATATTGCATTGTTGGTCTATGGTGTTTGAGATGTTTTCTTATGGACTGAGACGTACTGTATTTTGGTGCTTGGACATGATATATATACAAACTGATCCTGTTGAGAATTCTCGTTTCTTGCTATCTCCCATCTATATCTCAGTAAAATCCTATAGTTCTGTATCTCTTAGATTAGTGTTGAAACTTCCCTGGTTCTGTGCACACTTCCATTACAAAGTTTCATAGATGGCTCATAAGTTAAACTCTCTCAATGAATGACTGTTAACCTATGATACTCTGCAACAGTTGATTCTATCAGATGGGTACGCAACAACTGTATTCTTCTTGGATGCTTTCAGCTGATTGATGGCAGGGAAGAAAATTACTTTGTTCAGGTTATCAGGAGTCCAGATGGGAAGATTTCTGATGTGAGTAACATTTCTTTTGCAATAATTTTGGTGCTAAGGCGTAGTTTCTACTTAGGGATATGAAACGATATGATCTGTAACTCTACTTGTATATTTATCTGATTTTGTGGTTTTTTGAACTTTTTTGTAGGGTTTGTCCAATCTAACTGCTTTATCATTCTCCGATTTGTTTCCGTGTTCTATGGATGATCTTCTTCCGGTTGGTGTTGGACCTCATTTGCTCTTTAGCTACATAGACCAATGGTACTTTTAAGTTAATTTTACCATTCTTTCTATTCTTTTTATTTTGTTTGGACTTTTTCATACTCCAGTTTTCTTGCTCTTTATAAGCCCTTTGTCAATATTTCCCACTCTGGATGTATCTTAAAGTTTTGACATAACCAACTTGGAAGAGCTATAAATCACCAAGAATGTTCTAATGAGAATGGTTTTCAATTACAACTTACTACGACACATGTTCCCACCATTTCCATTTTACCATTTTCGTTTGGAGATGCAACAAAGTCAGTTTAATTATTTCTGACATTTCCTCTTTTTGAATTAATTATCGTGGACTATGTAAACTACCAGTATTTTCAATGTGAAGATGGTAAATGTTGCTGTGTTTTCACCCTACAGCAAACTGGCGATCACAGCAAACAGAAAGAGCATAGATGAGCATATTGTTGTACTTGATTGGTCACCTGGTGATAACAAAAGTGCAGTCTCTGTTGTTGATATTGACCGAGAGACCTTTTTGCCAAGGATTGGGCTCCAAGGTATGCAGTCTAGAGTTGCTGTATTGTATGTGTACTTTTTCCTACAGTCGCACGTTCAATTTAAAGAAGTTTTTTTTTTTCCAGAGAATGGCGATGACAATATGATTATGGGACTCTGTGTCGATACGGTTTCTGTGGAGGGAACTGTTGATGTCCGTTCTGGTGATGATGAACTTAAAGAACTCCTGCCATATTTTGTTCTTGTGTGCCTCACTTTGGAAGGAAAACTGATCATGTTTAATGTTGCTAGGTAGGCTTCATTTCATCACAATGGTTTTAACTCATTGTCGTTGACAACATTACTTGAAACATTAAATTGTGTTCCTCGACAGTGTTGCAGGACCCCCAGCTTCATCTGAAGTTGATTTGGCCTCTTCTTCTGATATAGAAGATGCATATACCTCTTCGGTTGAAGATGATTCTAAAAAATCTTCTGAAGAGCCTGAACAACATCAAAAGTTGAGTGTTTCAGTACAAAATGAACAGAAACGCCTCAACTCAGAGGAGTTCTCTGTCGAAAAAAGGTTCCCAAACGATAACATATTTACTAAGGAATTTGAGTCTGTAAAAAGTTCAGTGTCTGGGGGCAACCTCAAGAAGCAAGAACCGTATGCTGAATCACCGGTAAACGTTGAAGATGGTCAACAAAGCATGATTCCTAAGCAGTTCGGAACAAGTTTTGGGCAACCACCTTTGCCCTTAGGATATGACACCAACAAATTTGCAGGATTCGGTCCTGTCGTCCGTGTTCCCGAAAAGCTTCAAAATGACACATCTGCGCAGTCCAAGTCTATGCATTTACAGGCCAATGTTAAGTCAAAGAGTACACCAGCTTTATTTGGATCTCCTGGCCTGCAGAACACATTTTTTCAGTCACCACAAAATACACCATCTCAGCCATGGTCAAGTGGGCAAGGCGTCTCACCGCCAGATTTTGTATCCAGTCACTTTCCTTCTGTGAAAGATACTCAGCACAAGCAATCTTTACATTCTGAAACTGGTATTGTGAATCCTCCTGTGAGCATCAAAGAGAAACCTTTACAAATCACTGAGCCTGGTAGAGCATCAGCTCTGAGCAATTTAATTCCTCCGCTAGGCCAAAATCTGGACGCTAGTGAAGAAGTAGAAAAAATTGAGCCAATACCTTCTATCCATGCCTCTCAACTGTCACAGCAGGTGAAATCTTCCTTCGAAAAATCCGCTAGTAATCAGCAGCACAAAACTCCGCTCAGTACTGGACCTCTGAGACTCGACCATAGCATGTCAAAGCAACCCAGTAATGTAATATTATTACTCATGATATTAATATCTGTGCGATTTTATTCATGTGAATATGTATTCTAGGACAGGGTCATCTTACACTCATGCTTTCGCATTCATGCCTTCCTGTAGTATTTTACTTACTGGACTTATACCGTTGGTCTAACTGACTCATTCCTTTTTTGTACCAGATAAATGAGATGGCCAGAGAAATGGATACGCTTTTACAGTCCATTGAAGGACCGGGTGGTTTCAAGGATTCTTGTGCTTTTTTACTGAAAAGCCATGTTGAAGAACTGGAGCAAGGACTTGAAAATCTTGCTGGCAAGTGCCAAACGTGGAAGGTGTGTATAAAAAAGTTCATATGTTTTGTTATTGGGTCATTATCTTCGGGTTACCTCTTCTAATATCTGACCAAACCACCGTCCAGTAAACAAATACTGTTAGTGATTCTGGTCCGTTTTCTATATTGCTAAACTCATTTGGTTTGGTGGCTTTCAGAGCACAATTCACGAGCATCAAGCAGAGATCCAACATCTTCTTGACAAAACAATACAAGGTGATTTATTTTATAAACTCCATATGTAGCGGAAAAAATAGTTAGCAGGTTTAATTTTGTTTTTAATTGAAAAGGTATTTTAGAGCCGCGAGACCCGCAATAGGCAAACTAGGAATAGGAATATAGTAAATTTATATTGCTTCTAAGCACTCTCAGTGATATTTAGAAATTGAGGCAAGTCTAACGTTCAACATGTTTCTCTAGAAGTCCCTTTGTTCTCATTCGTTCGGTCTTCCTTATTATATTCGTTATTGTTTATTATCTTGCACTGGAATCTAGGCTGCATATTAACAGGCTGTTATTTTGTTTTCTTTTATTGTTTCATATGGGGATTTCAGTTTTGGCAAAAAAGACATACATGGAAGGTATGTATAAGCAAACTGCTGATAACCAGTACTGGCAACTTTGGAACCGCCAGAAGTTGAATCCTGAGCTTGAGGCCAAGCGGCAGCATATTATGAAACTAAATAAGGTTGTTTATGTGTTTGATATATCTCCCTAATTTTATCTGTTACTACGTTAAGCTCGCTGTTGTCATTTATCTTCTACTTTTCCCATTCTAGGATTTGACCCATCAACTGATTGAACTAGAGAGATATTTTAATCGGCTTGAACTCGATCGCTACCATGAGGATGGTGGACTTCCTGTGGCACGAAGAGGCGTGCCAAATAGATCTGCTCCTTCCAGGTATTCTTGTGGATCAGTTGTGAAAGTTTTAAGGAAGAAAAAACCATCACAAGAAATTGTTTAAGTTGATTATAACGTCCTCTTTTGGCAACTCAAATTGGGGTGATTCTTTCTGCAGACGTGTGCAATCCCTTCACAGCCTTCATAATACAATGAGTTCCCAATTGGCAGCTGCTGAGCAACTCTCTGAGTGTCTCTCAAAACAAATGACACTTTTGAAAATCGATTCACCTGTAAAAAAGAATGTGAAGCAGGAGTTGTTTGAGACAATTGGGATCCCTTATGATGCTTCTTTCAGTTCACCAGATGCGGTAAAAGCTAAAAATGCATCTTCAGCAAAAAACTTATTACTCTCTTCTATTCCTGCAAGTATCAATGCACAGTCAAGACAACGTCAGTCATCTGCTACGAAAAGTTCTGACCCTGAAACTGCCAGGAGGAGAAGAGAATCACTAGACAGGGTAATCAGTAGTCAGTACTAGCGCCCACGATATATGCACTTATTATGTTCTGTGATGCTCTAGCATTTTGAACTGTGAAGAATTTCTATGCGCTCTTAATTTATGGAGTAACCTGACGTCTGACTATATATTGTGATCTTTTTACAGAATTGGGCTGCTTTTGAGCCTCCAAAAACAACTGTCAAAAGGATGCTTCTGCATGAGCAACAGAAGACGGGTATGAACCAACAGACTGTCTTGAGTGAGAGACTACGGTCTGCCAATAATTTACAAGAGCGATCACTGCTTCGCCTGAAAGATCATGCATCACCTGTAGTCTCCTCGAGTAAGGGTGAGCTAAGATATACTGTGGAGTGCATTAATTTGTTCTCGGAAAATGTCTTTTATGTTTCATTTGTTTTTTATTTGTAATCTATCGCTTCTCCGATTTGATTGTGTAATTACTTTGAGCAGGTATTATGGAGTCATTCCATCAAGACACATTGGAAGCTCAATCAACCCCATTTAAAACGAGGCCACCTATGCCACAATCCAACAGTCCCTTTACCATCTCTCCAATCTCTTCATCAAAACCAAGTTTCAATTGGTCCGGAAATAATTCTAGCAGTACAACTTCTTATACTGAGCAATCTGCCCCACCGCAGACTAAGGATACAAGGACAGTTTCACAACCAGGAGGATCAAATTTTCCTATGAAACTACCAATGGCCTCGACTGTATTTGAACAGACAGATAAAAAAGCTGGAGGATTCAAATTTTCTGAAGCTAAGGCCAATGCGTTTGTTGAAACAGCTGCTGGAAGTGTGCAGCGGCGTTCTACCACATCATCCGGATCTGATTTTGAATCAAGCAAAGGTTTTGGCGCTCAGCTTTCACCAAAGTCTACTGGTGCTGGTGCATCTAGTTTCCCTTCAAAATCGTTGTTTGGTTTCAAAACCAGTGGCAGTATCCCTGGCGATAAAGTTACTTTTCCTGCTGAAACAGTATCAGTTTCTTCTTCACCTTTGCCTAGCACACCATTTGATTCCGTTTCCACCTTATCTACACCATCATCACCTCCAGTGTCATCCTCTACACAAGATTTAGGTATGTTTACGTTAACCTCTGTGTATTTTGTTTGATTCACATAATAGTCAACTATAGGAACCTTTTAATATCTGGTCAATGACACTGCTCAACTTTATTATGAGTTTCAGTTCCAGCATCAATTCCCACCATCTCAAAACCAGCACCAGAGACGTTTTCTCTCACGTCTACATCTGCAGTTTCAGCTACTGATTTCAGTGTTCCATTTGGTAAATCGTTGACCAGTGCCAATGTAGATCTCAATCAAGCAGCTTCAGCAACACTTTCTTCATCACCTGGCCCCACAACTGGTTTCACTCTTAACTTACCAGCTTTGTCTCCATCGTCCCCTGAAATAGTCTCATCCTCAACAGGCCAATCTTTATTTCCTCCATCTTCTACAGCATCGCAAGTGTCATCTAATCTGGTCTCTGCAAGCAGCTTCCAAACGGATAGTAATCGTTTGCTTTCATCAACTTCCTCATCTTTGACTCCCCTTAGTACCTCAACCGCTCCTGATGCGTTTCAGTCTCCTGAAGTTTCCACACCATCTTCCGCTGTATCCATTACAGGGCCAGTCTCAGAATCTAAACCAGAGGCTCAAATTTCGTCGATTCTAACTACGGAAAGTACTGTAGAGTCTGTAGCAAATGCAACAAAAACACAGATTGAGCCGCTACCGGTGAAAAGTGAGAATTCAACCCCAGAGACTACAGAAACCCCTGGCAGTTCATCTGGGTTCTTGTCTGGATTTTCATCAGGAACACAGTCTAGTCTTGCAAGCATGGCGCCTCCTTCATTCAGTTGGCCAGGTAGTTCTCAGCCGCAACAGCTATCATCTACACCTGTCCCTTTCCCTGTGTCATCACCAACTTATGCAAGTCCGTTTGGTGAGAAAAAAGATACTGTAGATACACAGGAAGATGAAATGGACGAAGAAGCTCCAGAGGCTAGCCAGACAACTGAACTTAGTATGGGAAGTTTTGGAGGTTTCGGGCTTGGGTCAACTCCAAATCCGGCTGCCCCTAAAGCAAATCCATTTGGTGGTCCCTTTGGTAATGCTACAACAACAACAAGTAATCCATTCAATATGACAGTCCCTAGTGGCGAGCTATTCAAACCTGCATCGTTCAATTTTCAAAATCCTCAACCATCGCAACCGGCAGGTTTTGGTACGTTTTCTGTAACACCTTCTCAGGCACCTGCTCAGAGCGGATTTGGCCAACCGTCACAGGTTGGTGGGGGACAACAAGCTCTAGGGTCGGTTCTTGGCTCCTTTGGGCAGTCGAGACAGATTGGTGCTGGTCTCCCAGGAGCTACGTTTGGTTCTCCTACTGGATTTGGTGGCGCAAACCCAGGAAGTGGTCTGTCAAATGCACCAGCATCCGGTGGTTTTGCTGCTGTTGGTTCTAGTGCCACAGGTGGGTTCGCGGGGATGGCTTCAGCTGGTAGAGGCTTTGCTGGTGCTTCTTCTACTCCCACTGGTGGCTTCGCGGCCTTAGCCTCAGGTAGTGGAGGCTTTGCTGGTGCTGCTCCAGGAGGAGGAGGCGGTGGATTTGGTGGACTTGGTTCAGGCTCCGGAGGTTTCGGAGGCTTTGCTCCTCCTAGTAGTGGAGGTTTCGCGGGTGCAGCAGGAGGTAAATATTGGTTTGGCATATAAATAAAACACACATTCAAGGTCATGCTCATTCATTTTGACCATTGTCTTTTATTAAACAGGGACTGGTTTTGGTGGTTTCGCTGGCCAAGGCCAAGGCCAAAGCGGTGGTGGTGGGTTCTCAGCCTTCGGTGGCAACTCAGGGGCAACAGGAAAGCCATCAGAACTCTTCACACAGATGAGAAAGTGAAACCAATATATTCAATATTATCGTTGCCTTGGACTTACGCTTGTGTCTAGAAATTTTGGTCTTACCACCTTACACTATAGTCTTATCATTCGATAAATATATATAATGCGTGTTGTATGTGTGGTTTTAAAATGGATTAAAGTCAACTAACCTCCTCTAATATGTTAAGTAAATTGCTGACTTAATCCTCTCACGTGGCTTATGCCTTTGGTGGTGGTCATACAGTTGAGCTTTTTCATCCCTTTTTCCATAAAGCCAGTTTGGTTTCATTATTTATAAAAGATATTTTCTTGTGTTGTAAACTTGTAATAACGAATTTTATTATTTCCCATCTTGCCAATTAAAAAGTTCTTTTTTTTTTTTTATCGAATTTGGTTACTAAAAAAAATAAAAAGGAGTGGGCATAGTTGGAAGAGAGAGCAGAGAGAGCGTCTATTCCAGACAGTCTTTGAATTTGTATTTGTTTTTGATTAAAGAGATTATAATTTTAATTTGTGCGGAGAAGAAATTACTAATAATTTATAATTTTTTTTACATGTAAAATTGGGCTCAATCTCGGATTCGATGTGATCCCGCCAAACAAGACTCTTACTCTCTCCACCTCCTCACGAATTTTTCTTCTCCACCGTCGATTCCTTCTCCTCTCCGGTGTCGCCTGAAAAAATTTCGACATTAGAAGAAGCTTCGTGAATAATTTTATGAAGGGACATAGAGATTTATGATGCTTTGTGCTTCTTTACGAGATCGAATACAGCCTTGGCTTCGCGACTATGTTAGGCTCCAATCTCTCGCCGTCTTCCTTATTTACGCTCAGGTTTTTTTCTCTCTCTCTCTCTCTCTCGTCGTGGTTGATTCATCAAATCTGTTATGGGGTCTAGGGTTCATCAATTTGGTAATTGGTCTCATCGCTGATTATTATCATACAGATTGGGTGCGCTCTAATCGGATCATTAGGAGCATTATACAATGGAGTATTGTTGATAAATTTGGCGATTGCGTTGTTCGCGCTTGTTGCAATCGAGAGCAATAGCCAAAGTCTCGGCCGCACCTACGCTGTTCTTCTTTTCTGCGCTCTTCTTCTTGATATCTCTTGGTTCATACTCTTCACCCAAGAGATTTGGTATTCGATTGCTCTTACTAACTCTTCTAAAACCTTGTTTCTAAATCTGCACTAAGCTTTGTTTGCTTCAATTGATTGATCATATATTATTGTTGATGCAGGAGCATTTCAGCTGAGACGTATGGAACCTTTTTCATATTTTCAGTGAAACTGACTATGGCCATGGAAATGATTGGGTTCTTTGTGAGGCTGTCTTCCTCTCTCTTATGGTTTCAGATTTATCGGCTTGGGGCTTCTATCGTCGACACTTCACTTCCTCGTGAAACGGATTCGGATTTACGCAATAGCTTCTTGAATCCACCAACTCCTGCTATAGCTAGACAATGTTCTGGTGCTGAAGAAATCTTGGGTGGTTCTATCTATGATCCAGCCTACTACACCTCTCTATTTGAAGAAAGCCAAACCAATCTAAGTTCACCCAAGGCAACACAGGTTACTATGATGATCCTTCCCTGACTTTTAGTTTTAGATGCAGATAACAAGATCCCCTAGCAATGACTGTAGGATATACATAATAAGACAGTACATAGTTATAATAATGCATCTACCAGCAATGAAGAAGTTACTCACGCCATGCAAATTTTGTAGGTGAATCATTATACAGCAGGGAACAATGGATCACCATCTGCTGGAGAAGCCTCTCATTTTAAGTCTCCCATGTCTAGATCCTTGCATTCAATTGATGTTAGTCTCCATTGATTCGACATTTATTCTTGGTGGTATTAATTGCACTATATCTTGTTACTGTTGTGTTATCACAAATAATAAGAAAAAATCTGGTTCCAAATTTCATGTAGGAAGAGAAGGGACTGAAGCAACTGGTGAGTCTCTATTGGTTTTGACAGTTGTTCGTGGTCGTATTGCACAATATCTATCTAATCACTGTTAGTCACGAATAATAAGATAAAATCAGGATTCAATTTAATTTTGTAGGAAGAGAAGGGCTTGAAGCAGACGGGGATGGCTTCAATATGATTCAAGAACGGTAGTGTGACCATTTGGGCATCAAAACAAACTGAGTTGTCTGTTGAGTCGGATTTTGAAGCCGATACAAATGTTATTCACAAGTTTTTCCGTAAGCGAGGGAGAATCACGGAGAGGCGCAATGTGCATACAAAGTAGAGCAAGATTATATAAGAGCTACCAGAAGATGAGACTTTCTATATATGTTGACGACAAGTAAGCACTGTTTTTTACATTTGGTTTCTTTGCATTATTATTTTATTCTCGGTCTGAAGATATGTTATTTTTGGGGATCTTATCGTTAGAATAGTAGAGTGAGTGGATGGATCCATCAAATATGATTCTTTCCGAGTTTCTTTTTCTATTACTTGTGTGTAAATGGAGATAGTAAAAGAAGATTCAACAGTGAATATGTTTCGTCCTTGCCCACCTAGAATCAAAAAAAATTCAAACATGAAAACTACTTGGTTTGTAGTGTGATACCGTCGCTACATTGCCCACCTAGTCACCTACAATACAATAGTATCAAAATCCTGGTGACAAAGCTTTTGGTGAAATCAGTCGTGAAATAAAATAGAAACCCCATTATCCAAAGAGCCCAGTGTAACAGATATATTAAAAAAGCCCACGAGCTATAAAATTGAAAAAAAAAAAAAAAAAAAAAAATTCAAATCCAGTCCAAGTGGTTTGTAGAAAAGTCTACTGTGAAATTAAAAAGGAGCAGCTAAATTAAATAAAAAAGACCCACACAGAGAGAAACCCAGAAGGATCTGGAAGAAACAACAAGAAGAAGAAGAAGAGCGATCCTTTTCTTTCTTTTTTAACTTTTTTATTTTTATTTTCTAATTTTCTCTCAGACGACAATTCTCATCCTTTCGTATATAAACAAAAAAAACCTTTTGTCTCCTCCCCTTTTTTTTTTTTTTTTTCTTCCTCATCTTCATCTTCTTGTTCAAATTTCAAAACTCAGAAATTTTCGTCATCCTCATCGCTACATTTTCAGCTGTCGAACAACAAAACAACAAAAGGTTTGCTATTTTCTGCAATTTCTCATAGGAATGAGATGATTCTCGTTGTTTATTTATCATGGGTTAGGTTAGGGCTTTTAAATGGACCGCAGATTCTCTATGATCGATGACTTTTGTGTTCCCCGCGAACGAACGATTTCGTCTGTTTCTTTTTTTGGGTTTATGGTTGCGATTGACGATTCACAAAACCCCTTTCATTTCTCTTTCTCCGTACCGTACTTGTTCCTCATCCTCCATGTTAGATCATCAATTTCTTATATTTTTTTTTCTATTTTCTAAAACTCGGGTTTTTTTTTTTTTCCTGTGTGTTGATGATTTGGGTTTTATCGAAACTGATTCTAGGGTTTGGTTTTGTTCAAATTTCTTAGCCGACATATGTAAATTACTATTCCAACCAGATTTACTTATTCCGTGTGAAAAAATGGGATTTTTTTATAATATGAACAGGTAGAAGGAATTGGCCATGGAAGAAGCAGTTGCTACGAGGTATTGGTGTCACATGTGTTCTCAAACTGTGGATCCAGTTATGGAAGCTGAGATCAAATGCCCCTTTTGTCATAGTGGGTTTGTTGAAGAGATGTCAGACGACGACGACGACCACGTTCATGATTCTTCTGATACCGCTGATGCCAGAGCTAACAACTCTCTTTGGGCTCCTATCTTGATGGAACTCATGACTGATCCTGTGCGTCGTAGAAGGAACCAGAGTGTTGAGTCTGTCGAAGACAATCAAAACGAGACACAGAACGAGACTGGAGACAACAACAACACCGATTTGGATTCGCAGCTTCAAGAGATTCTTAGGAGAAGGAGAAGACATTCCGCTGCTGTTTTGCAGTTGCTTCAGGGGATACGAGCAGGGTTGTCACTCGAGTCTGAGAGTAATGGTAATGGTGATAATAACAATACTCATGATAACAATCCAGAACGGGTGATCTTGATCAATCCTTTCAATCAAACTATCACGGTTCAAACCTCTGCCGATAGGGATTCTGTGCCTGCTGGTTCTTTAGGTGACTATTTCATCGGTCCTGGATTCGAGATGTTGCTTCAGCGTCTTGCTGAGAATGATCCCAACAGATATGGAACACCTCCTGCTAAAAAAGAAGCTGTTGAGGCTTTGTCTACTGTGAAAATTGAAGAGACATTGCAGTGTTCGGTTTGTTTAGATGATTTTGAGATTGGTACTGAGGCGAAGCTGATGCCGTGTAAGCATAAGTTTCATGTTGACTGCTTGCTCCCATGGCTTGAGCTTCACAGTTCATGCCCTGTTTGTAGATTTCAGTTACCTGCAGATGAACCAAAGACCGATTCAGCAACAACAACTACAACAACGAGTGATAACAATGGAGGCAGTAGTGCTTCTGCTACAAGCAGCCATGGAGCTGAGAACAGCGATGGAAACCGCCGAGAAGAAGAAGAGGAGGATGAGAGCGAGGACAATGACGATAGCGGATTCTCTATCCCGTGGCCGTTTAGCACCTTGTTCTCCTCGTCCCAAGATAGCAATGCATCAACTGATTCGCGTTAAAGCATGTCCCCTGAAGCAACATAAGCTTTTTTTGGTGTGATCATGAAACTTCGGTTCAACCTAAATCTGATCTTTTGTCTGTACATAAGTTCCTAAGATTTGGTTGAAAGCTACTATCTTTGGAAAACATAAATCTTTCATTTTGTGTTCTTTTTGTTGTTTTGAACAAATATTTGTCGGATTCTGTAAGCCGTTGATGTGTTTTTTGTTGTCAACTAAGGCACATCTTCAACTTAGTTTGTTATCGGTAAGTTAATAATGCCTTAATGGTGAATTAACAATGAATGGTGGTTTTAAGAATTTAAAACATACTAAAAATAAGTAATTTAACACTAAATATAAAGACCGAGTAGTTTAAATATGTATTTTTCAAGGAAAATAAAACATAAGTATGTTCTCTATTTGTAAACTTTACTTGAAGAAATGCTTTTTCTTTGCTTGCTTAATCCATGATGGCATTAACTACGTAATCTCTTTGTTACGCGTAAAGATTAGTTGGAATTTATAAAAGCTAAGGTTCACATGTATAAAATGCGTCCACTGTCCAGAGAAAACAAAGAGTTCACATGTGTGGAAATAAACAAGATGCGGTGTTAACGAACTTAAATTTTTATAATACTATATTAACGCTTCACCAACTCTCCTTTTTCTATATAAGTACATCAAACTTAATAACACGAGTTACACAACCTCTTCTTACATAACATTAGTCTTAACTCTTAACCAAAAGAAACAAAAAGAAAAAATATGAATCGTCAGGTTTTATCCTTAAGCACTTTGATTCTTCTCTTACTTTCTGCGTACAACACAACTATGGGCCGAACCTTGCCAAGTAAGTTGACAATCTTGATCTGACATTAATCTAGTTCATATTGAAGTCTTTATCTCATATATGTACTCCTGGCTTTTAAAAACCATTATAAGGCGAAGGGAATGGAGTATTACAATTTGGAAATATAAAAGCTGGTGTTAGACGAAGTACATCGCCACGTGGGAAAGGGCCTGGACGTAGGAAAAGGCCTGGACGTAATATTTGATTTTGTATCACAATTCATCAATACATTGCAGCGATTCATAAAACAGCCTCTCTTTTTTTTGTTTCCAATCTTTTTTGTAGTTTTATTCATGCAGGCCTGTATTTTCTTTCAAACTAATGTGGATATCAGGATATGTATACTAATTTATATCGTACTTCTTTGTATCGGTTATATTGTTATGGCAAAACCCCAATTGAAACCCGAAAGCAGCTGTCTGAGTTATTGAATTGATGACAACAAAAATCAATGTTGCTAAATTTATAATAAATAAAACACGCACACCAGTATGATGTATACATTAGATTATTTAATCAGTATTAAGATTTCCCCGAATTATTCTTGTCCGAAACTATACTATACATATATGATGATTGGAGATTGGAGAACTAGCTAGGGCGATATGTAACAGAAGCGACTTCTTGATATCGTACTTGGCCTTTTTTAATTAGCACCTTCTTCTGGTCGTTCCACGATAGCATTAGCACGTATGTATCAGTGGATTCGAATTTAAACATGGTATCTGAGCTAGCAACACAAGATTGTATATATGTATAAAAGTTTGTCGGATTCTCTTGGTTAAATGATACATCTTTCAGTGTGTTGCTATTATTTGGATCAATCTTTTGCAGAATTCTGTAAGTAGCTTCAATTTAATTTGTTAAGATTAAATATTGGTAAGTTAATAGCCAAATAACATAAATAGTGGCTTTTGGACACACTTGTGGTAAGAATTTTTTTTTTTTTTTTTTTTTTTTACAAAATTCATCACCACTGTTTTGTTGTTTGCCAACATCTTTTATTCGCCCTGGGCGTTCGGCGGAAACGGGTTGTTCGGGTCGGGTTGTTCGGTTTTTTTCTAGTTCGGGTTTTTTCAAATTTCACCGAATTGATGTTAAATTAAAATATGGTTCGGTTCGGTCGGTATTCGGGTTAATCGGGTCGGTTACCTGATTTAATTTTGCATCCGAAAACAATTTCTAATTCGGGTTATTTAACCCGAATTAGAAATTTTCTGAAGTAAACCCGAATTACTAAGTTCATGTACTAGTAGCTTAAAGCTGTGTTAATGAGTTTAAAAACTTTAAGCTACTAGTACAGACTATTACATACCATTACAGACCATTAGAGAAGCTGCTAAGCTAGCATTTTATCTAGTTTAAGCTAGCATTACACCAAAAAACCAATCCATCAACAAAAGCATGCTACTTCGCATAAAAAGTAGTCAAAAGAGCAGCTTCAAAGTCAGTACTACCATCAATTGTTAACGCTGCATTCCGCATCAAAAAGGACAAAATACGCAGCTTCTTACCTGTGAAAAACATAACAAAACAATGTTAATGAACAACAAAAACAAACTTATGTGAACACTTAGAAAGAACCACAATCATACCTGCCATACTATGAAGAATCATGGAATAGCTTCCGTTGGATTCCGAGAATCTACAAAATGAAACAGATGCAAGAAATTAATACAACTTATTGATATCAAAAGATTTGAAAGGATAATTAAACCGAGAGAAGTTAAACTTACCAAGAGACTCAAAGAATTCAACTTCCTCCAACATCTGGGCCAAGTTTGCTACGGCTGCTTCTCCTTTATACGAGCTCTTTAACCATTGTTGGGTGCACAACAATACCTCAACCATGTAAGGAGTTAGAGAGCTTCTGTAAGGATCCAAGACCCTTCCACTTGTACTAAAAGCTGATTCTGAAGCAACCGATGAGGCTTGAATTGCTAGAACATCTCTAGCCATTTCTGACAAGACTGGATACTTTGGGCTATTACATCTCCACCAACTGAGAACATCATAAGACATCCCCAACTTATTCTCTACTCGCGGCTCAGGTTTCTCTGCTAGATACTGTTGTAACTCATTGTAGTGTTCTGCAGAAGTCTTCAACCCAACCACCTTGTCGAATATTGAAAGTATCCCCTCACAATCTTCATAATCTGATAACTCGAAGACGGCAGACTCTGGCTGAGAACCTGGGGTGTCTTCGATGGCTTCTGGTGTGCTCACCATGTAACTGTAATGCTCATACAAGTTCTTCATAACATCTGAAACTTTCGCATTGAGGTGTCTAGACTCGATTGTATCCTTACCATACAGCTGGTCAAAGCAGAGAGAAGCAAACTTCATCTTGTTTCGAGGGTCAAAGACACTGGCCACAATCACCAACGGATTCATGTTTTTCAATCCATCCCAATACTTGTCAAACTTATCCCTCATAACATGTGCTTGCTTTCTGATGTCCTCATCGGGACTGGTACACTTAGTCATCAGATTCCTCTCAATGTCGACAATCTCATTGTAACAGACACTGGAACTAACTGAATTGGAGGCAGAGAATATCAAGGTGCACTTATAAAAGATCTTCAGAAACTTGACCAACCTTGCAATTTCCTCCCAAGTAGAACTAGTTGGCGGTCCAACTCGTTTAGCCTTTGTTTTCTCATCCTCTTCTTCAAAATAATCACAGTACAACTTGTCCTCAGCTTCCATCTTCTCAAAAGCCTTCCTCAACTTCAAAGCAGAACTCAAGATCAGATACGTTGAGTTCCAGCGTGTGCAAACATCCAGTGGCAAACTCCCTCTACACATTTTCCCTGTGTCACACCTCAATGCGAAAGACTTCAACCTAGTGAATGATGACCGAACATACTTCACTGCATTCCTAACAGCAACAACATGATGATTAACCTTCTTCAAACCATCTCCGACAATCAGATTGAGGATATGTGCACAGCAACGCATATGTAGGTAATCACCATCTCTAACTAATGCTTCCTCTCCTCTCAGTCTTAACTGAACCTTAAAAGCATCCAAAGCAACTGCCCTGCAATGGTGTCTCCTTTGTGATCCGTGATGACCTTAAAGCTCAGAATTCTCTTTTGCAATTCCCATTCACTATTAATCCAGTGAGATGTGATCACCATGTAGCTGTATGATGTGGTAGGACACGTCCATATATCCGTAGTGAGAGACACCCTTTGTTTCTCTAAACTAAACAAGTTCTTCAGAGCTGCCTTCTCTTGCAGATACATCGCCACAATGTCTTTAGTACTAGTCCTCCTAGAGAATGTACTGTACATTGGCAAGACATTGAAGCAGAACCGCTTCCATCCCTCTGACTCTACAAAGGAGAGTGGCAACTCATTCACTACTACCATCTCATTTACTGATCTTCTAAACACCATCGGGTCATACTTAATGACCTTAAGATTCCCATTGTTATCACCCGTTATAACCTTCTGCTTGTCTTTCTCTACCCAATCCTTGTACTGCTTGCATCTATTAATGTGACCTATCATCGGGCTAGTACCTACTGCCTTACTATCGCAACCTATCTCTGCTGCACAATACTTACAGTAGCTCTTATCTAACTCTCCTTCCCTTTGCAGAAAATGTTCCCAAACCGATGCTCTTTTTGCATACTTCTTTTTTGGTTTCGGTGGCTTATCAGTACCAGATGGAGGTCTTCGACGCTTCTTACCAGATACATTCGGTGCAACATCCGCAGTTGCATCTTCTTGTCTGGGTTGAACTGTAGGCTCCTTGTCATTTTCATCATCCATCTACAAATGATTTTACAGCTCTCATTAGCTCATAATAACAATCAACAATACAAGTTGCAAATAATGAAACAAGATCATAAACAAAGTAAATATAAAATAAACCCTAAATAAGCTAATCAGATGGTAACGAAACAGGGATAGACTAATTGTTAGCTAAAGAACAACGAAAGAAGATAAGCCCTAAATTTCGAAATAAAATTAAAACCGAAACCCTAAATTTTTTGAATAAAAAAATTTAGGGTTTCAGGTTTCAATTTTGAATATGCTAATAGGTTACTATCGAATCAGAGATAAACTAATTGACTAAGAAGATAAACCTAAATTTTAGAAAGAAATTGGAACCCAAACCCTAAATTTTTTGAATCAAAAAATTTAGGGTTTGGGTTGCAATTTCTTTATGAAATTTTGCTAACTAATCGAAATAGCCAAATTGACAACCAAAAACAACTAAAGAACACAAATAAATAGAACAAAGAACAACAAAAGAACTGACCTTTACGAATTTCTCGGCTGTTCGCAGATGTATCCGTAGAACTCTCTAGAAGAGAAGAAGTAGAAGAAGATGTTGATGAAGGAGAATAAACGAGATTAGATTGGAGTACCGTATGAAGTGATGAACTTCTTCTCTCTCGCTTTCAGAATCGCATCTTGCGGACTGCGGCGTAGAAGAAAGAAAGAAGTGAAAAAATTAGGGTTAATACATACGGTTAGGCTTATATACTTATGCGGATTTTCATTAACCGATCGGTCCGATTACCGAACCGAACCGAACCGAAATCCGATTATCAAATTAATTTTTGCCGACCGGTTCTGCTTCCTCTCTTCGGTTCATCCCGATAACCGACATTTTCGGGTTGTCCGGTTCGGTTTGTCCGGTTATTGGCCGAACGCCCAGGGTGATCTTTTATCATTAAACGGTTTAGAAATCCAAGCTATAGGAACATATATAGTTTAGAATTCATAGCTAATATCTTGCGGATCATCCATCACCAATATTTCAAAATAGAGTTGATTCGTTTGAACTTTATAATGTAGCTTTTTCCTTAACTTTACTTACAGAAATAATGATAAACTTTTATTTACGCGTCGAAAGAATTAGGTAGAATTATAAAAGCTAGAGTTCACAAGTGTAATAATAACCAAAGTTACGACTTACGACCAAGATGCGGTATAAAACGAACTTAACTTTAATATATATACTTAAATATATTGACGCTTCCACCAAACCTAAGTATTGTAGCATGCATCAACTTATTACACATTTACATATATTACCTCAGATTAGCCCAAAACCCATAACCTAAAGAACTAATGAATCGTCAGGTTATATCCCTTGTCACTTTGATTATTCTCTTATTACTCTCAGCGTACAACACAGCTATGAGCCGAACCTTGCCAAGTAAGTGTGACCGTCTTCTTGAATCAAGAATCTTGATCATACAATAATTATCAAATTCATATAAATATTCACTCATAAATAATTAAACAAAACTCATATTCAGTTCTCCTTTATCTCATCTGTATATTATTTCTCTTTTTAAAAAAAAAAAAATTATGAAGGGGAAGAAAATGGAGCACAACAATTTGAAAATGTAAAAGCTGGTGTCACACGAAGTAAATCGCCACGAACTCGTCAGAGAGGGCCTGGACACTGAAGTGAATGATCTTTTACAAGTTTCGGACCTTCATGATGATGAAACCATGTAATAATTTGACAGTCTAGTCTAGTACTGCATGGTTTGTAATAACTAAACTCCGTCGTTGTGTTGTAACTTGAGTACTTATTATAGAGAGACCAAAGATTCACTTCAGTTATTATATAGAATGTTCGGCCCATAGTTGTGTTGTAAAATCTAAACTATAATCACTTTATTTGTAAACCCAAACCGACACATAATTTTGTTCTAATTTTAAAAATCTAAACCAATATTTAACTTTTCTTAATTAATTAAAAGTATACAAAATTTGTTTTTTAATTTGTTTTGCTTTTTAATTTTATTTTGATTTATTTTTTAAATGAAGTACTAGATAGAAGATTATAATTGATTGAGAGGAGAGAGGGTGAACAAGGGTGAACCTAAGTATTTTTCATTAAAAAATATGTATATTTAGTATTTGGATATATTCGGTACTAATCGGATCTCGGGTATTATCCGAACCGAACTGATATGGGAAAGTAGTTGTCACCAAAATCCAACTTTTATATTTTGAAGGATCCGAAACTAGTCCGAACCCGATTTTTTCGATTAGGTTCCAATACAGTTATTTCATGGCGGGCATTTTGTCAAGACCTAGTACTATGTGAGACAGAGTCGTTTAAATATGTCTTCATCAAAGAGAAAAAAAACATATGTTGTCTTTTTCTTAACTTTACTTAAAGAAATGCGTTTTCCTTGCTTAATCCATGATGGCTAGCATCACTTCGTAATCTTCTGTTTACGCGTAAAGATTAGTTAGAATTTATAATAGCTATGGTTCACATGTGTAAAAATGCGCCCAGAGAAATCAAAGAGTTTTTTTGACAAAAAAGAAAGAAAAAACAAACAAAGAGTTCACATGTGTGGAAAATAAACAAGATGCGATATGAGTTCACATGTGTGAAAATAAACAAGATGCGATATTAATGAACTTAAATTTTTATGATACTAATGTTAACGCTTCACCAACTCTCTATTTCTATATAAGTAAGTAGTGTTGCATCAAACTTAATAACACAAGTTACACAACCTCTTCTTACACAACATTAGTCTTAACCAAAAGAAACAAAAAGAAAAAAAATGAATCATCAGGTTTTATCCTTAATCATTTCGATCATTCTCTTACTCTCTGCGTACAACACAACTATGGGCCGAACCTTGCCAAGTAAGTTGACCATCTTGATCTTATATTAATCAAGTTCATATATTTATATAGTTTCACACTTTCACTCATAACAAAGTTCATATTGAAGTCTTTATCTCATATATGTACTCCTGGCTTTTAAAACCATTATAAGGCGAAGGGAATGGAGCATTACAATTTGGAAATATAAAAGGTGGTGTTACAGGAAGTATATCGCAACGTGGGAAAGGGCATGGACCTTGAGACCTTCATGAAACCTATATTGATAACATTTATGATTTGTATCACAATTCATCAATATATTGCAGCGATTCATGAAACAGCCTCTTTTTTTTTTTCCCTCTCTATTTGTAGTATTACTCATGCGTGTTTTTTTTTTCTTTTAAAACTATTATGGATATGTATACCAAAATTTATATCGAACTAGTTTGAATCGGTTATATTGTTATGGCAAAATCCCAATGTAAACCCGAAAACAGGTGTCTGAGTTACTGAAGACAACAAAAACTCAGCGTTGCTAAATTTAAAATAAATAAAGCACGCACATTCACAGTATGATGTATACATTAGATTATCTAATTAATGTTAAGATTTCCCCGAACTATCTTGTCCGATATAGAGACTTAAGGTGTGTAACTTTAAGAAACTATACATTAATACATATTTAATTTAGAAACCTCCCAGAATTAATAAGAAGAAGAAGAGGATGACCGGAGATTTGGGAACAACGGCGATATAACAGAAGCGGCTTCTTGATATCGTACGTGGCCTTTTTAGCACCTTGTTCTCGTAGTCCCACAATAGCATGTATCAAAGAATTCGAAATTTAAACATGTTACCTGAGCAACATAAGAGGATTATCTTGGTTAAATGTTCCATAAGAGAGCAAGGAGATGGAGGCTATGATAAATGCATGGAAGTCTGGTTTGCCACACACTAAGGAAGCTCTTTCTTTGAATTTTATGACCAAATGATTTGACAAAGTTATAAACTAAAATAAGCACCTCATGTAAAAACGATTTTTTCGAATAAATTTTACATTTTATTCAGAAAATAAAATTAAATGTTACATCTTTGGAAAGAATTTATTTCAGTTTGTGTGTTGCTATTGTTTGGATCAATCTTTTGCAGAATTCTGTAGGTAGCTTCAATTTAATTTGTGAAGATTAAATATTGGTAAGTTAATGGCCAAATAACATAAATAGTGGTAAGAAATTATTATTTTTTACAAAATTCATCACCACTATCTTTTATCATTAAACGGTTTCCAAGCTGTAAGAATATAGTTTAGAATTCATAGCTAATATCTTGCGGATCATCCATCAGCAAAAATTTAAAATAGAGTTGATTCGTTTGAACTTTATAATGTACATTTTCCTTAACTTTACTTACAGAAATAATGATTCCTGTCTTAATCAATGATAAACTTTTGTTTACGCGTCGAGAGAATTAGTTAGAATTCTTAAAAGCTAGAGTTCACAAGTGTAATAATAACCGAAGTTACGACTTACGATTAAGATGCGGTATAAAACGAACTTAACTTTAATACTACTATATACTAGTAATATATATTGACGCTTCCACCATACCTCCTTGTATATATATAAGTATTGTATCAACTTATTACATATTACCTCAGATTAGCCCAAAACCCATAACATAAAGAAGTAAATGAATCGTCAGGTCATATCCCTAGTCACTTTGATTATTCTCTTACTATCAGCGTACAACACAGCTATGAGCCGAACCTTGCCAAGTAAGTGTGACCGTCGTCTTCTTGAATCAAGAATCTTGATCATACAATAATTATCAAATTCATATTAAAAAAATTCACTCATAAACAAATTATCAAAACTCATATTCAGTTCTTCTTTATCTCATCTGTATATTATTTCTCTTTTTTAAAAAAAAAAAAATTATGAAGGGGAAGGAAATGGAGCACAACAATTTGAAAATGTAAAAGGTGGTGTCACACGAAGTAAATCGCCACGAACTCGTCAGAGAGGGCCTGGACACTGAAGTGAATGATCTTTTACAAGTTTCGGACTGGTTTGTAATAACTAAAGTCCGTCGTTGTGTTGTAGCTAAAGTACTTATTATAGAGACCAAACAAAAAGAAACTTGCACGAGCACAACACATCGTGTAATATCGAATACGTGGCAGACAAAGAGTGGACCTTCTCTTAAGATTCTAGCAAAGACCGCGTAACATTAAGATCTAACAAGCTAATTCCCCCGAATTACCCTCACCAGACAAGAGAGACCAAGGGTAGTTAAGGAAATTAAATAATGGTAATAATGTTGACCATAATGTCCTTGAGATCCCAAAACCCGATATTGTGAGCCTCTCTCTCTCTCCCCTCAGATCACAAATCTCATCTCTTCCCCCAGAGAGCGATATTGAAAATCAAAAGCTCTCTCCTTTATATAAACTCCAAATTTACAAATCTCTTTCCCTCTCTAAAATTTTTATTTCATCTTCGTATAAAAAGCCTTCTCCTTTTTTGTTCTTTTGAATCTTTCACTTTCCTTTCGCCATTTTTTTGGGGAATTTCATCCAATCCTTCTTAGGGTTTCGTAACCCTAGATTTTTCTTTTTAAATTCCGGATTATTTTACTAGCGAAAGGTTTGATTTTGTTTCTTACCCTTTGTTCCTAATTGGGTCGGTTCCTCGGATTTGATTTGAATGTTGAGTTCGCTTTGTTTCGAATTTGAGATCTCATGTGTCTCAAGTTGTGATTCGTAGCTTTTTCCTTGTTTGATTGTGAAACAACGTTTCTAGGGTTCTATAATCAAAACCCTGATTTTGTCTATGCTTAAAACTTGAAAAAAAAAACGGAATCTTTATCGTGGATGCTTGTTGGGTTTTAGATCGACATGTTCTTGTTTAAGATGTGATTTAGCTGATGTAGTGTTTTGTTTTATGATAGAGAATGGCTGATCAAGGAATGGAAGGGAGCCAACCAGTTGACCTTACGAAGCATCCTTCTGGGATTGTTCCAACTCTTCAGTGAGTTCTCTTTTTGTGTCTCTTGTTTATCTTTCTCCGTTTTAGGTTCTGTGTGAATGACAAGATTTTATCTTTTGTTTGTTTCAGAAATATTGTCTCAACAGTGAACTTAGACTGCAAGCTTGATCTTAAAGCCATTGCTTTGCAGGCGAGGAATGCTGAATACAATCCCAAGGTTTGCTTTTTTTCTTGTTTTTGTGATACTTTATTTTAGTAAATCTGAATTGAAGAACATTTACACTTATCCTATAGTTATATATTGATTGTGAAATCTGATTGGCTATACTAGTTTGGTTTATATCCTCAGATTTGGTTTAATCTTTACTTGTTTCGTTACAGCGTTTTGCTGCTGTAATTATGAGGATAAGAGAGCCAAAGACTACAGCGTTGATCTTTGCATCTGGGAAAATGGTATGCTTTATAGGCTTACAGCTTGTTTCGTCACTTTTTTCTTATATGCCTTGATCTGCCATGCCCTTTTTTTCTAACGGGTATCTATGTTTTCCAATTTTAGGTGTGTACCGGAGCTAAAAGTGAACATCTTTCAAAGCTGGCTGCAAGAAAGGTAACTAGCTTCTCTTAATGCGGCTGATGTTCTTCTAGTAGCACTTTAGTTAGAAACTTGATATTATTCTAGTAGGTATTTCTTCTCTGTTATACTAAAGAAGTTTCTTTTTGTTGTTCAGTATGCTCGGATTGTTCAGAAGCTTGGCTTTCCTGCAAAGTTCAAGGTACTCATATGTCTATCTCCATCCCTGATCCAACATACACTGTATTATACTTTTCTATCTCCATCAGCAATTCGTTTGCTTTCGTATTGGAAGGACAGACTGTGTATACAGTCTAGTAATAACATAGCTGATTTCATTTTGCAGGATTTCAAGATACAGAACATTGTAGGCTCATGTGATGTCAAATTCCCGATTAGGCTTGAAGGTCTTGCATACTCTCATAGTGCTTTCTCAAGTGTAAGTGATCTCAAGCATTGTGATCATATATACTTGTAAGATGGAGTTAAATCGGTCTGATGATTCGTACCTCTCTCATCATTGATGCCAGTATGAGCCTGAGCTATTTCCAGGATTGATATATAGGATGAAACAACCAAAGATTGTTCTGCTTATTTTTGTGTCAGGAAAGATTGTTATAACTGGAGCCAAGGTAACAATTATGCTTTCTCTCTCTCAAATGATTACACGTTTTTCCATGAAAATGTTTTTGTCTTCTGATGAAATCCGGAGTTTACTCTATCAGATGAGAGAAGAGACTTACACTGCATTTGAGAATATCTACCCAGTTCTGACAGAGTTCCGGAAAGTCCAGCAATAATAGCATGTAAGTGTCCCAACTTTCTCCATCTCCATTTGCATAGTTTCATACCACTTAATCAATCAATGGTTTAATTATGGTCTTTTGATTCAAGCAGAGCCTACAAAAACAAAAAAAAACCATGCTCACGTTTGGATTGAACTAGGGATCTCGGGTGGTGGTAAGCGATTGGTGAGGTTATTATCTTTGGACAAGAACATGGTTTGATTCAACCAGAAATTGTAAATACAGAATGGAGATGCCATGAAATCTCTTTTCTTTTTTGTTCTTGAAGTGTCGTCCACGTATCTTGTTTCCTGTTCTGTATGTTTCAATGAGCTATACCCAACATTAAAGAGTTACCTAGTTCTTTACTAACAGTTTGTAATAAGACACCAAGCCTGTTTTCCTTTAATATACTCTTTCAAGCAATTTGCAGCTCTAGTTTGTCAAATGATTGGATCATCAGCCTCATCTTTCAATAGATAATAATCTTTAATGCATATTAGCAGACTTAAAAATATAGTCCTGTTAGAACATGTCTTATTTAGTCTTGTAAGAAAACTTGGATTATGTATACAATTGAGTCTAAAATGTTAACGGCGGAATCTCAAAGACAATATCTGGTGGAAATAAATGGACTTGTTTAAAGTAGAAAGGGTTTTACATTTGTAGAATTGGTTACATTGACGAATGGGATAACAAAGAAACAGATAGAACGGCTAGTAATTCACAGTTGTTTTGATTGCGTCCAATATCTTCGTCAAACAAGAGCACATGATATGTTAGAAACTGCTCTTTGGGTCGGAGCAACGTGATAAGAGAAAAGGAACTTGCCTTGTTCTTGGTGGGCATGTAGAATGGCTCAAACACAAGTGGAAACGGAGTATCCAGACCACAAACTCTGCTTACTGGAGCTTCTAACTGTAGGACGAAACGCAGTTAAACAAACCAATTAAGAGTAAATTAACTTTATGTACCTTTTCCTTAACTTTACTTACAGAGTTACAGAAATAATTCTTCCAATTGTCTACTCAATGATAATCTTTTGTTTACGCGTCAAGAAGTAGTTAGAATTCATAAAAGCTAGAGTTCAAAAGTGTAATAATAACCAAATTTACAACTTACGACCAAGATGCGGTATAAGAACTTAACTTTAATGGATATATTGACTGACGCTTCCACCAAACCTCCTTCACTCCTTGTGTATATATATAGAAGTATTGTAGCATACATCAACGTGTTACATATTACCTCAGAAGATTAGTCTAAACCCAAAACAAAAAGAAGCAATGAATCGTCAGGTTATACCCCTAGTCACTTTGATTATTCTCCTCTCAGCGTACAACGCAACAGCTATGAGCCGAACCTTGCCGAGTAAGTGTGACCGTCTTCTTGATCATACAATAATAATTATCAAATTCATATAAAAATATCACTCATAAACAAAAATCATCCAGTTCTTGTTTATTTATCTGTATATTATTTATCTTTTTTTTTTTATTTTTTTTTTTGTAAAACTCTTTATTTTTTATTAAATTATGAAGGGGAAGGAAATGGAGCACAACAATTTGAAAATGTAAAAACTGGTGTCACACGAAGTGAATCGCCACGAACTCGTCAGAGAGGGCCTGGACACTGAAGTGAATGATCTCTTGCAAGTTTTTAAATTTTGGAACTTCATGATGATGAACCCATGCAATAATTTTTGACTGTCTAGTCTGGTCTAGTACTGGTTTTGTAATAACTAAAGTCTGTGGTTGTGGCGTCGTTACTTACTTTACCAAAAAAAAAAAAAAACTTGCACGAGCACAACACACCGTGTAATATCAAATACGTGGCAGACAAAGAGTGGACCTTCTCATAACATTCCAGCAAAGACCGTAACATTAAGATCTAACAAGCTGATTTTCCCGAATTACCCTCACCCGACAAGAGAGACAAAGGGTAGTTAAGGAAACTATATAAAGGTAATAATGTTGACCATAAGCCTCTCTCTCCCCTCAGATCACAAGTCTCATCCCCTCCCCCAGAGAGCGATATTGAAAATCAAAAGCTCTCTCCTTTATAAACTCCCAATTACAAATCTCTTTCCCTCTCTAAATTTTTATTTCATCTTTGTATAAAAAGCCTTCGCCTTTTCTTGTTCTTTTGAATCTTTCACTTTCCTTTCGCCATTTTTTTGGGGAATTTCATCCAATCTTTCTTAGGGTTTCGTAACCCTAGATTTTTCTTTTTAAACTCCGGATTATTTTACTAGCGAAAGGTTTGATTTTGTTTCTTACCCTTTGTTCCTAATTGTGTCGGTTCCTCGGATTTGATTTGAATGTTGAGTTCGCTTTGTTTCGAATTTGAGATCTCATGTGTCTCAAGTTGTGATTCGTAGCTTTTTCCTTGTTTGATTGTGAAACAACGTTTCTAGGGTTCTATAATCAAAACCCTGATTTTGTCTATGCTTAAAACTTGAAAAAAACAGAATCTTTATCGTGGATGCTTGTTGGGTTTTAGATCGACATGTTCTTGTTTAAGATGTGATTTAGCTGATGTGTGCTTTTATCTTATGATAGAGAATGGCTGATCATGGAATGGAAGGGAGCCAACCAGTTGACCTTACTAAGCATCCTTCTGGGATTGTTCCAACTCTTCAGTGAGTTCTCTTTTTGTGTCTCTTGTCTATATTTCCCCGTTTTATATTCTGTGTTTGTGCCTTTGTGAATCGACAAGATTTTTATCTTTTGTTTGTTTCAGAAATATTGTCTCAACAGTGAACTTAGACTGCAAGCTTGATCTTAAAGCCGTTGCTTTGCAGGCGAGGAATGCTGAATACAATCCCAAGGTTTGCTTTTTTATTTTTTTTCTGATACTTTGTTTTAGTAATATCTGAATTGAAGGTCTGCATTTGTAAATTATATGCAATAACTTTCACACTTATCCAATAGTAGTTATCTATTGATTGTGAAATCTGATTGGCTATTTCAAGTTTGGTTTATATCCTCAGATTTGGTTTATATCTTTACTTGTTTCATGTTCCAGCGTTTTGCTGCTGTAATAATGAGGATTAGAGAGCCAAAGACTACAGCGTTGATCTTTGCATCTGGGAAAATGGTATGCTGACTATATAGGCTTACAGCGTACCATGTCCTTTTTTTTTTCTAATGGGCTTCTATGTTCAATTTTAGGTGTGTACCGGAGCTAAAAGTGAACATCTTTCAAAGCTGGCTGCAAGAAAGGTAGAAACTTGATATTATTCTAGTAGGTTTCTCTTCTATGTTATACTAAAGAATTCCTTTTTGTTGTTCAGTATGCTCGGATTGTTCAGAAGCTTGGCTTTCCAGCAAAGTTCAAGGTACTCATATGTCTATCTCTGTCCAACATACTCTGTATTATACTTTTCTATCTCCATCAGCAATTCGTTTGCTTTCTTATTGGAAGAATGTATACAGTCTAGTAGTAACATTAGGTGATTTCATTTTGCAGGATTTTAAGATACAGAACATTGTAGGCTCATGTGATGTCAAATTCCCAATTAGGCTTGAAGGTCTTAACGCATCTCATGGTGCTTTCTCATGTGTAAGTGATCTCAAGCATTGTGATCATATATACTTGTAAGATGGAGTTAAATCGGTCTGATGATTCATACCTCTCTCATCATTGATGCCAGTATGAGCCTGAGATATTTCCAGGATTGATATATAGGATGAGACAACCAAAGATTGTTCTGCTTATTTTTGTGTCAGGAAAGATTGTTATAACTGGAGCCAAGGTAATAATTTTGCTTTCTCTCTCAAATGATCACAATTTTTCCATGAAAATGTTTATGTCTTCTGATGAAATCCGGAGTTTACATTATCAGATGAGAGAAGAGACTTACACTGCATTTGAGAATATCTACCCAGTTCTGACAGAGTTCCGGAAAGTCCAGCAATAATAGTATCATACTATAATAGTATAGCTGAGATGTAAGTGTCCCAACTTTCTCTATCTCCATTTGTATAGTTTCATACCACTTTTAATGTCTTTCGATTCAAGCAGAGCCTACAGAAGCAAAAAAAAACCATGCTCACATTTGGATTGAACTAGGGATCTCGGGTGGTGGCAAGCGATTGGTGAGGTTGTTATCTTTGGAAAAGAACATGGTTTGATTCAACCAGAAATTGTAAATACAGAATGGAGATGCCAAGAAATCTCTTTCTTTTTTGTTCTTAAAGTGTCGTCCACGTATCTTGTTTCCTGTTCTGTATGGTTCAATGAGCAAATACCCGACATTATTTAAAAAGTTACCTAGTTCTTTACTAACAGTTAGTAATAAGACACCAAGTCTGTTTTCCTTTAATATATTCTGTCAAGCAATTTGCAGCTCTAGTTTGTCAAATGATTGGATCATCAGCTTCATCTTTCAACAGATAATAATCTTTAATGCATATTAGCAGACTCAAAAATAAAATTATAGTATTGTTAGAACATGTCTTCTTTAGCCTTGTAAGAAAACTTGGATTATGTATACAAGTGAGTCTAAAATGTTAACGGCGGAATTTCAAAGACAATATCTGGTGGAAATAAATGGACTTATTTAAAGTAGAAAAGGTTTTACATTTGTAGAATTGGTTACATTGACGAATGGGATAACAAAGAAACAGATAGAACGGCTAGTAATTCACAGTTGTTTTGATTGCGTCCAATATCTGCGTCAAACAAGAGCACATGATATGTTAGAAACTGCTCTTTGGGTCGGAGCAACGTGCTAAGAGAAAAGGAACTTGCCTTGTTCTTGGTGGGCATGTAGAATGGCTCAAACACAAGTGGAAACGGAGTATCCAGACCACAAACTCTGCTTACTGGAGCTTCTAACTGCAGGACGATATGACAGTTAAAAAACAAGTAATTATGTAAGTGACTCGAGATTTATTTTTTACTTACCTTCAAGAAACAACGTTCAAGGATTGTTGCAGAGATCTCTGCTCCAAAACCTCCTGTTATTGGAGCCTCATGGCTTATCTGCAATCCAAGCAAAAAGAAAATAGTCTATAAGATCGACAAGACAAAACAAAACAAAACCCGCCATTATCATTTAAGTTAGAGAGCTTACAAGAAGTCTGCCAGTCTTTTTAACCGAGGCCTCAACAGTTTCTTTGTCCCAAGGGAGTAGAGTCTTGAGATCTATCAGTTCACATGATATTCCTTCCTGCATAAACTCACGACCGGCATCAATAACTGCTTACGAATCACCATTGAGTTGAAAAATAAGCTACAAAACCTTTTCCGCCTCTAGACAAGCTTGTTCCATAATGGTAAGCTGAGCTCCCCATCCAACAAGTGTTATGTCATTCCCTTCTCTTATAACCTGACCATAAACTCCTGTTAGTTAGTCTCGACTATCAGATTGTCGTCTTCTAAAAAGAGACAGTGAGAATGAACTAATTATACCTCAGCTTCTGATAAAGGTATCATATAGTCATGCTCAGGGACTTGTTCTACTGCTTGACGATACAGCCACTGTAGGAAGATGAAAGTTTCAAGACTTCAAAAAGTGCTAAAAAGCTGATTTGGTTGGTGAAAGAGAAAAAGAAAGTACCTTTGGTTCAAAGAAGACAACGGGATTTGGATCACGGATGCATGACAATAACAGTCCCTTTGCTTCCCGTGGACTCCGAGGGATGACAACCTTAATACCAGGGACATGGCAAAAGAAAGCTTCAGGGGATTGTGAATGGTAATGTCCACCATGACCAACTGCTCCATACGGTGCTCTTATTGTAAGTCCTACAAAGATCCATATTATATAAATCCTAATGAGTAGAAGAAATAACTGATGCGAAGTCAAGAAGAAATGTAAAGATGGAAGATTTACCTCCACAGTTGAATTGGTTACCACTTCGGTATCTGAACTTTGCTGCTTCATTAACAATCTATGCATCACGAAATCGTTCAGAATCTGGCAGCAAAAAACATATGTTGGTTTAAAGAGAGAACATTTACCTGATCAAACGCAGGATATATATAATCCGCAAACTGGATTTCAACAATAGCTCGATTTCCCTGTCAAAATCAAACACCATTAAATCCGTTCAAAACATAAACAGAAGCCAAATCAAACGAAAACAAGAACTCACCATTGCTGCAAGACCAATGCCAAATCCAACAATGCCCTGAATCCAGTAACAGCTTCATCAATAACACTAACATTTAAGAAGTGAAAACAGAAGCATGTGGTCAAGGATTTGATACCTGCTCGCAAAGAGGAGTATTGAAGACGCGGTTTTTACCGAATCGTTCAGCTAAACCTGTTGTGCAGCGAAAGACTCCACCAAAGCCAACATCTTCCCCAAAGACATAAGAGCTTCCACAACAACTTAATAAGTCAGACTCTTAAAACCTAGGAACCTACCTAGAGAGAGAGAGATCAAATGATTTCAACAAGTAAATAAACAAACTTTGCTACTGCGGCGAGCTCACCGAGGATCGGAGTCCAAAGCGATGTGAAGCGCTTGGTTAATAGCAGAGTACAGATTCAACGATTTCCCAGTTTCCGTCGATACAGTCCTCCTAGCTCCGTGACCTGAGCTCAGAAAACCCAATTTCCGGCATGATCTTCCTAAAAGAGCGGCCATTTACGCAAACACCACGAACAATCAATCACTCTCTCTCTAGAAAATAGAAGAAGATTAAGACAAGAGGAGGTAACTCTCTATTTTGGGCTATACAGTCACCTGCCCAGTTGGTAAGATGTTTGTTTAGGTGGCAGGCACAAGTTTGCAACTTTGGGATAATCACGGATTTACGACAAAAGATGATACTCCTGCCACGTCGGATCCGACACGTTTATCACAATATTTGTTAATATTTACATATAGAGTTAAACCTCTATAAATTAATAATGTTGGCACATTTTATTAATTTATCAATAAATTAATTATTATTATTTTATAGTGTAAATTAATAATTATTAATTTCTAAATGTATTTTTAATTGTTTAAATTTTTTAAATTATGAATTGGAACAATTATAACAAAATAAGATTAAACTTTCGGTTTAGGAATTGAACTTGTAATATTTAGAAAGCATTATTGACAATAAATTACAAATATTATAGACAAATTGACTTATACACATGACATATATAAATTCAAATGTATGAATAATAATATCAATTCTCGTATTTCAATAATCTGTCAAATTATCAAATCGTAAATGATGCATATCTAAAAATTAAAACTTTAAAATTTAATTATTTGTATGACATGTTATAAAATATTTTTGAGATATCATTATAGTTTGAAAATACAACATTACAATTGTTCTATAGAAATGAGCTTTAGGAAAAACATACACTATTATATCAGTATATATAAATTTATATGATTATTAATTTATGATATTATTGGAACCATACTTTATATGGAGATTTCAAAAAAATTATTATCTTATTATCTTATCGAATATTGTTAATTTTTACACTTGTCCGATTTGGGACCATCAAAATTTATTAATTTATAGTGTTCATTAATTTATAGAGTATTAATTTATAGAGGTTTTAGTGTATATATATCTCTCAATAATAATGCAAGGTTGTGAGCATAATTTTAAGAATTAACAAAGATTGTTGTCCATCATCTCAATTTGACCCAATCAGCTTTTTGATCATTTTTTGTTTTGTTTAATGGATAAAACAGTCCAGAGAAGAGAGAAAGGGTTTAACTTTGGAGAAGAGGCAAAAGTGGTTTTGTTCGTTTCACATCGATTCAAATACCTCCAAGATCTCTTTTTTTATATGATTTGTATTTGTTGTTCTATCTGTTTTTAGAAAAATGGAGCAAGGGAGTAAGGCCCAAATAGGCCCAACTGAAATCGGATCAAGATCCGGAGCGTTGAATCCAACGGCCGAGATTAACTCAAAGAGCTTCAAAGAGGGTAACGTTATAAGCAGCCTTCCAAGCGATAGAGTAAGGAGATAAACCTACTTCCTTCCTTCTGCTTCCAGCTCCAGTTTTTCTTATCCGGAAACAAAACTCTTCCGGTGAAAAAAACACCTCCTCTGCTATAGTTCTGTTAGTTTCTTAATCCTTATCTCTATTAATGGCATAGTTCATCCTCTGCATTTTCAGTGGCACAGTCTTGTTTAGCTTTTTAAAACTCTTTCTGGAAAGTAATACTTTATTTCTACGATGTTTTGTTGTTTGGTATTTGTTTATAAATATGTATGTGTGAATGTTTCTTTAGATTGTCAATTGTGTTCTTACTTAGCTCTGCTTTGAAAGTTGTCGCCTTTCTTCTGTTTTGTTGTGAGAGAATTCACTACTTTAGCTTTACTGGGTTGTTCTTTCTTTTGGTTATGGTGGTTTCGTGGACCATATAGCGATGAAAAGAAGAGTCTTTTTTTTTTTATATATATCTTTGAAATTGTTATCTAACTGTTGAATCTTGTCTGTATTTTGAAGTGAAAATATGGCATCAACATTCACTGCCACGTCTTCCATTGGTTCAATGGTTGCTCCAAATGGTCACAAATCGGATAAGAAACTTATCAGCAAGTTGTCTTCAAGCTCATTTGGAAGGAGACAAAGTGTGTGTCCTAGACCCAGGAGATCCAGTTCTGCAATTGTATGTGCAGCCAAGGAATTGCATTTCAACAAAGATGGGACTACCATAAGGAGACTTCAGGTGAGTACCTATTTTTTCTCTGTTAATGGGAAAGTTCTATTCTATACTTTAACGCTGGCACTAAAGGTTTACATTTTCTCTGGTTTCTACTTTTGTGTTGTGTTAGGCTGGTGTCAACAAGCTTGCAGACCTTGTCGGTGTTACACTTGGACCCAAAGGACGAAACGTTGTTCTTGAGAGCAAGTATGGATCACCAAGAATTGTTAATGATGGTGTGACTGTTGCAAGAGAGGTATTAAATTGGTACCCTTCTTATAATGATGTTTTATTTTCAATGATTTGTTTCTTATAATTGCGATCTTTCTCCTGTAGGTTGAGCTAGAAGACCCGGTTGAGAACATTGGCGCTAAGCTTGTGAGGCAAGCGGCTGCCAAAACCAATGACTTGGCTGGTGACGGTACAACAACATCTGTTGTTCTTGCACAAGGTTTTATTGCTGAGGGTGTCAAGGTCTGTGTAACCTTTTTCTTTCGGCCTTCTTTTTGTGAAACTTCAAAAAAATTGCTTTACTAATTTTAAGATTATTTCATTCAGGTGGTAGCTGCTGGTGCAAACCCTGTTTTGATCACCAGAGGTATTGAGAAGACAGCAAAGGCTTTGGTTACCGAGCTCCAGAAAATGTCTAAGGAGGTTACAACTTTATAGAACTCTCTTTCTCTTAATATGTGAAGAGTCTTTATCAAAAGGTTCTGAAAGTAAGTCATGTTGATGTAGGTTGAAGACAGTGAACTTGCAGATGTTGCAGCTGTTAGTGCGGGTAACAATGAAGAAATTGGAAATATGATTGCTGAAGCAATGAGCAAAGTGGGCAGGAAAGGTGTGGTGACCCTTGAGGAGGGTAAAAGTGCCGAAAACAATCTCTACGTCGTAGAAGGAATGCAATTTGATCGTGGTTACATCTCCCCTTACTTTGTGACAGACAGCGAGAAAATGTCCGTCGAGTTCGACAATTGCAAGGTAGACGTTTCTTGAATCTGAGTAGAAATTGAATTTTATGGGCAGACAATTTAGCCACTAAAGAAAGAGTATAACAAGGATCTAATGGGTTGTATGATTGCAGTTACTTCTCGTTGACAAAAAAATTACCAACGCAAGGGATCTTGTTGGTGTTTTGGAGGACGCAATTAGAGGCGGATACCCAATATTGATAATTGCAGAAGACATTGAACAAGAAGCTTTAGCGACTCTTGTTGTGAACAAGCTTAGAGGTACATTGAAGATTGCAGCTCTCAGAGCTCCCGGATTTGGAGAGCGCAAGAGCCAATACCTTGACGATATTGCCATTCTTACTGGAGGTAAGTTTTGTGTGCATTGGTGAGCCCTATGTTTAGGCAAATCTTTGTAGTTTTTATCTTGTCCTAATTTTCTATCTTTGCTTGCAGCAACTGTGATCCGAGAGGAAGTTGGTCTTTCACTTGACAAAGCTGGAAAAGAAGTTCTTGGTAATGCCTCAAAGGTCGTCCTCACAAAGGAGACTTCTACCATAGTGGGTGATGGAAGCACACAGGATGCAGTGCTAAAGCGTGTTACACAGATTAAAAATCTTATTGAGGTATAATAAAAGAGTAGAGCTAATATGGGATCCTATTACATTTTGTGAAGAGTGTACTAACAGTAAAATGGTAATTGGTTTGTGCAGCAAGCGGAGCAAGATTATGAGAAGGAAAAGCTGAATGAGAGAATTGCAAAGCTCTCTGGTGGAGTTGCTGTGATTCAGGTAAATTACAAACCCTTTTGTTTCCTGTCTGATTCAGATGTGTTCCAGAGATATTATGTTAAGCTCGTTATGTATTTGGTTAAAGGTTGGAGCACAAACTGAGACAGAACTCAAAGAGAAGAAGTTGAGAGTTGAAGATGCTCTTAATGCAACAAAGGTGATTTTGTTTTCCTGAGTCTTTAGAAGTGTGTTATTTGCGTACTCGTGAGCTACAACTAATCAGGATTTCGATTTTTCAGGCCGCTGTCGAGGAAGGTATTGTTGTTGGTGGTGGTTGCACTCTGCTTCGTCTTGCTTCCAAAGTCGATGCCATTAAAGCCACTCTTGACAATGATGAAGAAAAGGTAAATCAATCAAGCATTCAGTTTTTTTTAATTCCTGAACCTTTGGTTTTTCTAACTTTGCTGATGATTGCTTTACTTCAGGTTGGAGCTGATATAGTTAAAAGAGCACTGAGTTATCCTCTAAAACTGATCGCCAAAAATGCTGGTGTTAATGGAAGCGTAGTTAGCGAGAAGGTAATAACCACAGATAACTACTTACACACTTTTTCACCTCCAGATTTCAAGTCAAATGCTTGAAGAGATATCTTTGTTCATTGGCAGGTGCTTTCCAACGATAACGTGAAATTCGGTTACAATGCTGCAACCGGCAAGTACGAGGATTTAATGGCTGCAGGAATTATTGATCCAACAAAGGTCAGTTGTTTTTTGCATATACATAAATTTTCTTTGCTAGCTACATCGGTCATCAAAGATCCATGAACCTGAGTGGTGTTATCTTGCTTCTAGGTTGTGAGATGTTGCTTGGAACACGCAGCTTCGGTTGCCAAGACTTTCTTGATGTCGGACTGTGTTGTTGTTGAGATCAAGGAACCTGAACCAGTTCCCGTCGGCAACCCAATGGACAACTCAGGTTTGTTCAGACATTCAAATACTTGAATCTTCAGTAAAAATCCACTGCATTCATGTTTCATTGCTGAATCTGTTTGCCTCTCTTGTTTCAGGATATGGATACTGAGAGGAGATAGGCTAATATTGAAACGGATTACTTTAGCTTGCGAGTGTAATGATTTTGAACAAGAGAATGTGTAATTTGAAACTGAAATTTTGAATCAATCATATGAATAAATCATGATTCCTCAATGTTTAGAAATATTCTGAAATCGTCAGACAAGAAACTTTAGTTCCAAAGATTTGAAGATTTTTGGTCATTTCATATGAGGTATAAATTGGCTGAAACGGTTAAAGAATCTTACAAGTAAAAAAAAAAAAGAAAGAACATCTTTAGATCAAATAAAATTATGAATCAATCTCTGTATAGCCAAGAAGAGTAGCGAATCTATGAACAGATCACATCAAAAGACAAACTTTAGGAGAAACTATTTCTTGTTAAAGCCAAACAAGGATTTGATCGCGTTGATGGCACTCTCGTTGATGAAAGATTCATCGAATTGCTTCAGGAGTGGATCGAAATCCTTCGACTTCCTGACATTTTCTAGATCTGGATCGGATCTGATTCTCTGCAAACAAAACAAATTTCACAGCTTCAACAAACAACACCATCTGTCTCACTCTTTCAACTGAAACATCACAATTCACAACTTCTAGGACTTTACCTTAAAATCTTCATATCCTGACTTCAATGCTTCTTCCAGAGCCGAGAGGCCAGCTTGAACCTATCAAAATAACTCTATTAGCTCTGCAAGTCAAACTGCAATATCTGAAAGTTATATAAGCTTTTTACCTGATTAAGCTTTGAGTAGCAACAAGCAACATTGTAACTTGCAACTGATGATTCTTCTGGTGTTGGTTTAGAACCTAACACTGACTCAAACCTCTCCAATGCTTCCTCATATTTACCATTCCTACATCAATCACACACATGTCAAATGCTCACTTTCCGGTTCCTACAAAACCTTTGGTGACTCACTGTAAGACTTACTTGGAAAATTGTAGCCCTTCACGAAGATCCTTCTCACGTTGAGCTTTCAGTTCTTTCTTCCGCAAATAGTTTTGCATCTACAGTTTTAAATCCCAATTCAAAGCTCATTCACACAACCACAATTTATCACTTTTGTTGTCCCGTAAACAATACTTTTAAACAAGAAGAGCTCACCTGAATTTCCCTCAATCTACTGCTAATGAATCCGGCGTTCCTCTCAGCTCTTATTATTTCCTTCTCCGTTAACTCACCAGAATCATCCACTTTGCCTGCAAGAGAAGAACATGGACACAACACAAAGTGTGATTGAACATACCTAAACCCAAAATTAAGTCAAAACACAAAACAGAGAAATTTCAACAAACCATTTCTTTTCTCCATTTGCATAAGCAACGGACCAATTCTCTGACGGATTGTGTACATTGTCCTACCATACTCAGCTGCAGGCCAAATCTCTGTCCCAAACACTGCACTGCACTCTCAATTTTCAAAGCTCAAAGTCAAAAAAATACAGCTTTTCAGAGCTAATCCCATTGGAACAAGGAGGGAGAAAGAACAAACCTTGTGGCAATAACCCTATCACCAACTGTGAATTTTCCGGTTTTGTCAGCTGATCCACCGGGTAAGATAGCGTCAATGTAAGTCCCACCATCTCTTCCTTTCCTGAATTTCAAACCATAAGGCTGCTCCACTTCAATTTCATATGTTTCATACTTCTCTTCTTCTCCTTCTCCTTCTCCTCCATCTCCTGATTCAGTTTTCGCCGTAGACTCTGTCTCCGACGCCTTCAAAGCCAAATTCCGGCGTTTGGCCACATGGGTATTGCATAAGGAAGTCAAATTGTTTGAAAGGAAGAGGCTTTTGGCGGAAATGAAACTGGACTGAGTGATCAAACTAGGGTTTTGCTTGGTTTGCTGGGTTCTTGGCAGTGAAGGTGAAGAATACAGAGATGGATAACTGCTCGGAGCTAAAGACATGGTGAGATTCTTTTCTCTATCGGTTCGAGCTCAGACACAATCCAGAGCCAGAGAGACAGAGGATGATTACTTGGATTTTGCCAGTTGGAAGAGCCGATTATATTACGTTGGTTGGTTCTTCTTCTCAAAAACTTCAAAGTTTCGGATTACAAGTTTGCATGATTTTAGTGGCTATGCTTCAGTCTTGGTGTTTCGCCACGTGTCATCTTGTAATGGTACGATTTGTTTGATCCTTTTTCTTTTTCTCCATAAATTCGCATCTCCCTTCACTTGGATTCGTTTATTACAAACAGTTGAGTTTTGACTCTAAACAATGACCAATTCTGCCACAAGACAAGACAACACGGACACAAGGGGAAACGTTCAGAGGAAGTGTCATTGACTATCTAAAAAAACAGTCTTTCTGGAGAAACAGAGGAGACTCTAATCTCATGATTCTTATCTTGGCTGCAAACAATAACTCAGGAAAGATACCGAGAGATCCAAATCAAGAATGTCTTCACCTATGAGTTTGTCTGACAGATTATTTGAGTTCTCGGTTGTTCCAAACTTCCGCTAAGACCAAGAACATACTTGTGGACCACATATATATTTACATTCTGTACGGAGTATACTGAGCTTTTGGTAGGCTAGAAGAAACCCGAAACAGATGCTCCAAAGTCTATAAGCCTTGAGATTTACTCTGCACTACTAGTACTTGACCTATCAAACTTGTTGTTTTTCATCCAACCATGGTAACATTTGATTCAAGCTTGCAAAATTATGAGTAGGAGACTCAGATTAGTAAATACTAAAACATTACCAGCGACATCTATACACAAATTCTTATTATAAATTTACATAAAGGGCTGCCTGAGACACAACAAGCCGCAGTTTTCTCTCAGATTGAAGTTAGTTGTAACTTAGACATTGATCCAACATACTGATGTCAAATTCATTAGAACTAAATCGCAGAACTAGATATTGATGCACGTAACAAGGATTGTTAAATTTTATAACTTGCTCCACACAATATGAATGAGAAAGAACTTCATTAAATGATTGAAGAAACAAATGAAGTTAAAGACCTATACGTTAAACACTTCTACAGAAGAAGAAGAAGAAAAAGAATGCTTCCGTCCGTGTTAAATCAGGAATAATCATATGGCTTCAACCGCACAAACTTAAGATTGGCTTCAGAACACAAATGCAGATTCTATATGTACCTCCATGTATATGAATTTTAATGCTGAAGCCACCAACTTTGTCTTTTTTGCCTCCCAGTTAAACTAATGTGGAGGGATCACAGGATTACACAAACACAGGTTTTTCCCCGATCAGAATCAATATCATCTTCTTCACTGCAAGATAATGAAAGAATCACATCATTATTCCAAATTCAATCAAATTCTCCATAAAACATGTACATAGAGAGTCCTTATGACCAAACTAAGCTTTGTCTCTAAATTTGAGAATCAAAATTCTCAAGGAAAGAAGACTAACCTAGGTTCGAATTCTCGAATCTCAGCAAGTTCTTTCCCTGTGACATCCACCCATTGTACCTTCTTCTTCTCCTTCTTCCCACCTTCTGTTGAATTTGAGTCCGCCTTTCTAAGACTACTTTTTAGAGTGAGAGTGGTGACACCACCACCAATTTGACCTTCATCTTCCTTTGCATCTACTTCTTCTCTAACCTCATGATTCCTATGACCATCCACATGATTAACAGCCTCTTCATGATCATCATCATCGTCATTAGTGGCTGAAACCAACAGAGTTTTCAACTTCAGCGAACTCGCCACGTATAAGTGAGATAATGGGGAGATACAGAAACAGATAAAGAGAGCACATAAATCTTACATAGCAAAACAGTCATCAAAACATGTATTGAGTCTTTGAAACAGTTGATCATCAATGGAGAAATTGCTTTACACCTCTTTGTTCTCGATTTATCCCATTTGGTGTGTGCCCAGATGGGATAAAAAGCTACAAACTTTGAGCGAAGAGAACTAGTTTGGTTTCTGGATTAGAAGAAAAGACAAACCCCAGAGAAAAGGGTTTCCTCTGAATAAAAAGTATTACAAAATCCTCTTGAAGAGAATCAAAGAAGCATAGATTGAGGAAACGGAGATAGACCAAAGGCAATGGTAATGAAAAAGTAGAGATTCCTTTTTGAGAACAAATCAGCGATGAAAAAAGTACGATCCAAGGGGAATGAATTTAAAAAGGTTGATACTTTTCTGATTTGAGAGGGACAAACGAACCTAAAGGGAGAGAGAGAGAGAGAGAGACTATGTATTTAAAAACCTCTCGATTTCCCTGAGAATAAGGAAATAGATGAAGAACAAATTGATCAGAGTCGTGGACTTGTAGACAGACTCTCGTAGTGTTGTTATTATTCTTCCCTTTTTCTCTCTCTCTCTCTGTTTAATATATTTGGGAATTCAGGATTTTGACGAAACCAGTCAAGAACTAATAAACCCAAACTTTATCATATTATTACAGTAGACCAACCAGGAAAAAGAAAAGGTTTGCTTTTTCAGTGCTTCCTAAAAGGTTTGCTTTTTTTAAAAGACTTCTGTGGATAATTTTACCTCCTGCCCATTTAATCTTTCAATATTTTTGTTGTTTGCAGTCTCTATACAAGATTTATGAACTTGTATAGGTAAGTTATTACGAAAGTAAAATCGTAGTAAAAGAATTTCAAACCTTTTATATGATTTGACTGAAATGTTTTTCACATTCACTTCTTATAATATTGAAGATGATGCAACATATAAGAGTACAGAATAACTTGTCAAGGATGAATGGATGATGATGCATTTGGCTTGGACGAATGGAAACATGGAAGAACATAGAATACTTCAAAGATAATCTAAGTCTATATGTGTCTACTTCATGCCTTTAACTTTGAGCAAAACATCACACGATTGATTTTTCAAAGATACCAACTATATTGAGTAAACCAAATGACCAACACAGATATTCCAGTCAATAACATAACATGTCTGAAAAGGAATCATCTGTCATGAGGCTTATCCATCATGGATCATAATGCTTCACTTGCAGATTTTTTAAAAAGGTTAAACCAGAAATACAAAGGCATCGCTAAACCCAACATAGTCTAAAGATATAATAACTAAGCAAGTTTGCATATGTCCTCGTAGTCAATGGACTTGATGACTCTTCCATCGTAAACACCTTTCTCGATCTGCACTTTAGCACAGAACTTCTCAGTATCCAAACCCAACAACCTTGCATTAGAACCACGGTATGCACCATTCACTATCTTCACTGTCCCTCCTATCTGTGGAATCACTGTCTCTAGCTCCTCCTGATCAACTCTCAGCACATGCTTAGAATCAAGCATTTCGATCTCCCCAACATACTTATCAATCACTTTCTTCACAACACCTTTTTGCTTATAGTACCCTTTCTTAGCCAAAGCCTTACTCATCACCTTCACAATAATCCCTTCGAACAACCAGTAGTCTTTACGATTCATCCTCTCCTTCTTATTCTCTTCCTCCTTCATCAAATCATCCAAAGCTGATCTCTTCTCCTTGTCGCTCCTTCCCGAGTCCACGCTTCTCTTCCTCTTATCCCCTCTCCCAACCTTGTCATTCTCTTCATCCTCAAACACGATTTTCGAGCTCTCCACTCTCTCTTTACCCGTAGCAACCTGTTTAACCCCTCCACCAAGAGCAAACCCAACCTTAACCCCACTCTTCAACTTCAACTCTTCATCTTTCTTCTTCTTCTCATCATCAACATCATTATCCTCAACAACTTCTTTACCACTGCTTTCACCTTCACTACCACCAGCAGCATTCAATTTCTCAGCAGCTCTCTCAATCTGCCTCTGAATCTCTCTCTCTTGTTTCTCTTCCTCAGCTAAATCACTCTTAACTCTCTTGTTCTTCAACCTCTCCTTAAACATAGTCTCTGAATCTCTATCAATATAAGTAATAAACCAACCTTTAGGAGTCTCTTCAACCTTACACTTACCCGTCTTCCCAAGATACTTGATGAACTCAGTCAACGTCGCCCACTCCGTCGAATTCATATGAACGTGATGCCTGTCGTTGATATACTCATTGTAGACAACAGTGGCGGCGATACGAGAGAAACGGTGGCTCCGCCGCATCAAATCGAGAAACGTCTGCTCGAATTCCTCGGAGTAGCCATCGACGACGCGAGTCGGGTTCTGGCCAAAGACTTGCATCTGCCTCTGGTGAGATTCGCTCATGCAATGACACTTGAATCCGTTCTCGTCTCGGCATTGTTTCTGACACATTTGACAGTACCATCGAAGCTTTTGGAGACCTTTGGCTTTGATTCGATTCGCTATCGCCTTCGGGGTTAGGAAATCGTTCTTACCCATCGATTCGAACAAAAAATTACGGTCTTTTGGGGAATTGAAATCTTGGGTTTTTTAGGTAACGCAAATGATCAAATCAGATCAGGAGAGCAGAGATCTGACTTCAATCGGAAAGGATTGAACAAGGTTCGCGAGTCTTTGAGATGAGGTTTTTTTTCTTGTTGATGATTGAAGTTGAAGGAGTCGGCGATAAGCGAAACTCATATCAAATATATCTTAAATAAGGCCCATTAATTAAAGCCCATATAATACTGGACTTATAAGATATTGTAATGCACATTATTAAGACTTATTAGTCAAGAAATGTCAATGCAACAACATAAACGAAGCAAAGCTAAAAAATTGGATGAGAACACGAAAGGAGAGGGTATTGGATGAGAAGAATTTAATAGAATCTGATTGAATGGAATTTAAGACATAAATAGCAGATGTTATTTTTCGGAGTTACCACCACACTCCGACATCCGAAGACCAAATGGTTGCTCTAATCGGCGGATATTATGTTTGATCTCAGCACAAGGCGTTTTACCAACAGTCAAATGTCTTTGGTCAGTTGGTCATCTAATTGTTATTTTCATTTGTCTTTAACCAATGTAAGGTAAGCTAGAGAGTTGTCATTTGGAGCAACTCTCCTCTTAACCCTTTTATTCTGAAATCAATTCAAAAGTTTGTGTTCAAACCAAAGATTTTCTTTTGTTCATTTTCTTTGTACACAATAAAAATTTTAAGATTTCAGTCAAAACTATTATCTATTTTCTACCTATCTTGTAAACTGTTAACAAGATATTTATAAAAATGTCTACACCTACGTTGATTTATTTTATATGTATTAATTTCAAGATATTCTTTTCATCAACTAAATACCAAAAAATTAACTTTTCTTAATTTTTAAACTGCATTTGTGTAAAATACCAAAAAAGGCAAAATCCATGAAAAAACTGCTTTGTGTAAAATTGCTCATAAATTCATTGATTATGGCATTTTTTTTTTTAAAATTTCTGATTTCAAATGAGAACTTACGAGCCACAAGAAACGAACAACAAACTACCGAGTTGAACATACTCGGAACAAGAGCCAAAAAGAAAGACATAAGAGACATATTAAGGAGAAACCTCGGAACTATTGGGCCGATGTATACAAGGCCTCGATAGTTAGCCGACTTGTATAGTTGCTTGGTCAGCAATCTTTGTCATAGGGTTTACCAATGTTGTATAAATATCTTGTACAAACCTCGATGAATACACACACAAATTATTCTATTCTTCTTTACATGGTATCAGAGCATCGATTTTTCTAAACGATTTGAGTTTCTGATTTCTTTAATTATTTTAGTTTCTTTTCTTTGTTCATTGTTTCTTTCTCTCGTTCGGTGAGATGATAAGAAAACTGTTGCGACCAGTGGGTCTGTAGAGAAAGCAGTAGCCGTAACCCCTTACTCTGTGTTCGCGTCCGACAACCCAGGGGCGTTGATCACATCGGTGCAGCTGAAAGGAAATAACTACAATAAGTGGGCTACAGAGATGTTGAACGCACTTCAAGCCAAGAGGAAGACTGGATTCATTGACGGGTCTTTGCCGAAACCACCGGAGGGTCATGCTGATTTAGAATCTTGGCTTAGTGTGAACTCCATGATCGTTGGGTGGCCGCGAACATCGATTGAGCCACGTTTTAGATCAACGGTGACGTTTATCACTGATGCTCACAAGTTGTGGGACAATTTGTGAGAACATTTCTCAGTTGAGAATAAAGTACGTGTGCATCAACTAATGGCTAAGTTAGCTTCATGTAGACAAGAAGGGCAAGCTGTGATTGATTACTATGGACGGCTTGCCAAGGTGTGGGAAGAGCTGCAAACGTATAGGCCACCACCGGCTTGTACGTGTTCTGCGGCAGCAGCATATGAGAAGGAGAGAGAAGATGAAAGAGTTCATCAGTTCGTGATGGGTCTCGACGAGTCGAGATTCGGACATGTGGTGACTGCAATTATTGAGGCTGATGTGTTGCCTGATCTCGGGAAAGTGTACAACAAAGTGATTCGAGAAGAAGACAGGCTGAATTCAGCAAAGGTACGTGAACAACAACATGAAGCTGTTGGATTTCTAGCTCGTCGTGAACAAGGGAGTGGTGATGTAAATACAGCTCGACGTGATTCTCGTGAAGAAAGTAATTTTGGGGGTCAAAGTTTCGGTGGAAACAGAGGACGTGATCGACTCTGTTCCAACTGTGGGAGAGCTGGCCATGAGAAGAACTCATGTTGGCAGATTGTAGGATATCCAGAGTGGTTCTCCGAGAGGAATGGTAGAGGAGGACGTGGTTCAAACCGAGGCGGTGGTCATGGTGGTTTTTTGGTGGAAGAGGAAGAGGACAAGTTAATATTACCTATGCAACAAGTGCCAATCCGAATGTTGCGGATTCTACTGATCTCACTCCAGAACAAATGTTACATGCGCTTTCTCAGATGTTGAAAGAAAAATCAAGTGGAGGTGGTGACAAATTGATTGGTAAGATATGTGGAGATGTGATTCTTGATACAGGAGCTTCTCATCGCATGACGGAGATTTGTCTGTTCTTTCAAATCTCAAAGATACATCACCTTATACGATTGGTTTTGCAGATGGAAGTACAACATCATCACGACAAACTGGCGTGTTCCGTTTGTCGGATCGTATTAGTTTATATGATGTTTTATATGTACCAGATTTGAATTGTTCTTTAGTCTCGGTATCAAAACTCTTGAAGGATTCTAATTGTTTTGCGTTTTTCACCGACGCGGTGTGTGTTTTACAGGACCGGTTTTCGAGGACGCTGATTGGAGCCGGGAAACAACGTGATGGAGTTTATTATTTTACGGATGACAAAGCTGCTCGAGTAAACAAGACAGTTCGGAAGGTTGATGAACAGTTGTGGCATCAGCGGTTAGGTCATCCCTCGTTTTCAGTATTAGATACTATGCCTTTGTTTTCTGGTGTTTCTGTTTCTGCTAGTCCAAGTCCGTGTGACACATGTTTTCGGGCTAAGCAAACTAGAGATTCTTTTTCGGAAAGTATTAATAAAACAAGTGACTGTTTTGCTTTAATCCATGTTGATGTTTGGGGTCCCTATCGTATCAAAGCGTCTAACGGAGCATTATATTTTTTGACAATTTTCGATGATTTTTCTCGTACTGTGTGGACATTTTTGCTGTTAGAAAAATCAGAAGTTAAGAGTGTTCTTCAAAATTTTTGTGCTTATTCAGAAAAACAATTTGGTAAGGCGGTTAAAATGGTTCGAAGTGATAATGGAACAGAATTCTTGTGTTTGTCATCTTTCTTTCGAGAAAAGGGTATTGTACATCAAACCACTTGTGTGGGAACACCGCAACAAAATGGTAGAGTGGAAAGAAAGCATCGTCATCTCTTAAATGTTACAAGATCGTTGTTATTTCAAGCAAATATGCCTACAAAATTTTGGGGAGAAGCGGTATTGACTAAAGCTCATGTTATTAATTTAACACCAACAAAGCTTCTACGTCATAAGTGTCCTCACGAGGTGTTGTTTGGACAACAACCTTCGTATGATGAGCTGAGAGTGTTCGGTTCTTTGTGTTATGCTCACAAACAGATACGAGACAAAGAAAAGTTTTTCTCACGAAGTAGAAAATGTGTTTTTGTTGGTTACCCGTAAGGTAAGAAAGGCTGGAACTTATACGATTTGGACACAAATGAGTTCTTTGTGTCTCGTGATGTGATATTCAAGGAAACTGAATTACCTTTCTCTTCTCAGTTGGAATCCAAACCCTCTAGCTGTGTTGTAGACAATTGTGACTTTGATTGGCTTCTTGACGTATCGGGAAATATTGAAAACAGGGGGAGTGTCGTGGGTTCTACGAGTGAGACGGACTCCCAGCCAAAGTTGTCGAAACAGAGGTTCGTGAAGTTAGTTCTGCTGATCTTGATGTTGCAATTCTAGAAGTTGGACCCATTGTCTCGCCTAGAACATCTCCTGCTATTGTTGTGAATGATGATTCTAGTACCGTTGATAGTGGTATAGTTGTACATCCGGTCGAAGCTGAATTAGGATAGGGTAAGCGTACGAAGATACCGTCTGTTTGATTGCAAGATTACCTGTTGTATAATACTGTGGCAAGCACTCCATCTAATCACGTTCTTCCCGATCACTCCATCCGCGATTCTCTCGTCACGGTCCAAGGTACTTCACTATACCCACTCACCGATTTGATCACTAATACACGTTTTTCGAGCCGCCACAAAGCTTTTCTTGCAGCGGTTAGTGTATCGGTGGAGCCAAGAAGTTACAAAGAGGCTATTTAAGACAAACGGTGGACGAATGCTATGGGTAAAGAAGTTGGTGATCTTGAGGAAACTAACACGTTTAGTTATGTCGATTTACCTCCGGGAAAAGTGGCTCTTGACACAATGTGGGTTTATAAAATCAAGTTTCACTCTGATGGAAGTATAGAACGGTATAAGGCACACCTTGTGGTGCTAGGAAATCGACAAGTTGCGGGTCGAGATTTTGCTGAAACGTTTGCACCGGTGGCAAAAATGACAACTGTTTGAAGTTTGTTACGTCTTGTGGCTGCAAATAATTGGGAAGTGCATCAAATGGACGTCCACAACGCTTTTCTTCACGATGATCTTCATGAAGAAGTGTATATAAAGCTTCCGCAAGGTTTTACACATCCTGAACCAAATAAAGTGTGTCGCCTCCATAAATCACTTTACGGGCTCCGGCAAGCACCTCGCTGTTGGTATGAGAAGCTTTCTACCGCTCTTACTAAAGCCGGATTTGTTTAGTCTTACTCTGATTACTCCTTATTTACCTATACCCGTGGGAGTGTCGAGATTCATGTTTTAGTTTATGTTGATGATCTTATAGTTTGTGGAAATGATAGTGAGGCAATCCGCAAATTCAAGACATATATGGCCGAGTGTTTCCGTATGAAGGATTTGGGCAAGCTCAAATATTTTTTGGGTATTGAAATAGCCCGTAATGAGGAAGGTTTTATGTTGACACAGAGAAAATATGCTTTGGATATAGTACAAGAAACTGGTCTTCTTGGTTCACGGCCAGCTGAAACACCAATGGAGCAGAATCATCACCTTGCTTCGGATACGAGTCCTCTATTTCCTGAACCAGCTTCGTATCGAAGACTCATAGGACGACTTATTTATTTGGCTACCACTCGTCCTGATATTTCGTACTCTGTTCACATCTTGTCGCAGTTCATGCAAAAGCCACGTGAAAGGCATATGGCGGCAGCGTTACGAGTAGTGACGTATCTTAAAGGGACGGTAGGGCAAGGTATCTTGCTTAGCTCTCGTTCTGATTTACAACTCTCCGTGTATTGCGATGCTGATTGGGGTACGTGTCCGTTGTCACGAAGATCTTTAACAGCCTATGTTGCATTGCTTGGTGGGTCTCCGATATCTTGGAAAACTAAGAAACAAAAAGTAGTGCCGCATTCTTCTTATGAAGCTGAGTATCGTGCAATGTCGACTGCTACATGCGAGATATTGTGGTTAAGACAACTCTTTACGGATTTGGGTTTTCCATCATCGACACCGGCTCGTCTGTTCTGTGATAATAAGTCTGCACTTTATATTGCCGCTAATCCCGTGTTTCACGAAAGAACAAAGCATATCGAGATTGATTGTCATCGGGTACGTGATGCCATTAAAGGTGGAGTTCTCACTACAGCAAATGTTGGTACTAAAGAGCAGTTAGCAGATGTTTTAACTAAGGCGTTGGGTAAGCCTCAATTCATTAATCTGATGTCCAAGATGGGCGTTTGTGATCTGCACACTCCATCTTGAGGGGGAGTATTGGGCCGATGTATACAAGGCCTTGATAGTTAGCCGACTTGTATAGTTGCTTGGGTTTACCAATGTTGTATAAATACCTTGTACAAACCTCGATGAATGCACACACAAATTATTCTATTCTTCTGTAAAGAACCATAGCCAGAGCTTGCCTTGTAGCTTTGGTGTGCGGTCTCTAACGAGGCAATTGTTGCGGTTCTTCTATCCAGGTGGGGAGTACCGGAGAAAACGTGAGCATTTATCTTATGCCAGATTGAGTATATTACTGTCTTAGCCACAATAAGCTTTAAAGTGGTCATTTTGATATCACTTGAGGGAGACTGCAGCCAGAATAGGAAGCGTTCCCAGGTGAAAAAACTGGTGAAAGGGATCTTCAGTTTGGAGAGACACCACCGCCAGAGGTCATAGGAGTAGGGGAATCTGAAAAAGATGATCCCTTGTCTAAAAATAAATTTCACATAAGGGACAAGTATCATCCTCCAATAAGCCCCAATTTCTAAGTCTTGCAAGAGTAGGCAGTCTTGCAAGAGTAGGCAGTATGTCAAGACAGCCGAGCCACATGATGAAAGATTGTTTGGGGTACAAAACCTGGGAACCACACTTGCTTGTGCCAAGTCACCTCATGAGTTTGTGGCTTATACATCTTCCAGGTTTCATCGAAGCTAAACCGATCTTGGGGGTCTCCTGTCGGTCTAGCCCATAGATACGTATCGTTTTCATTCTCCAATAACTCTATTTCGGCGATATGGCCTAAAAGGAGTTCGACTTTATCGCTGCGAGCACCTCTAAAGATCAATCCATCTCTCGATCCTGTATCTGCCACTGAGGAGTGAAGAGGGAAAGTAAACAGATCGCCAAAGGGGGTCCAATTATCATACCAGAAAGAGCAGGGTTTACCGTTGCCAACTTTGCATGAGGGGAAGAGTTTTGCAATGCTTCTAAGATTTAGAAGCTGTTTCCACATTGAGGAGCCTTGACTGTATGGAGATAGACCCAAAAACTGTTCCTACTCATCTCCAAAAACTGTTCCTCCACATTATGGCATGTTAGTTTACATAATGATGATAAGTGATTAGATATATGCCTGAACCTGAAAGATATAATAAATAGACTTTCAATTATATCCATTTTTAGTCGTCGATCAGTCTCATACGTAAGTGTTTGCAACATATATACTAAATCATAAAGGCCTTAATTTCTTGTTTGTTTGTGAACTTTAAAAAGAAAGAAAAGGAAAGATAATCTCACTTCTGCCGTTCTGCGAACTTAAGTAAACTCGTATGTAGAAATTGATATCTACAAGACTACAACCACTGATGTGAGAACTGAGATCAACTCTCTCCTTCCAAAGTGATTTTATTACGGAGGAGCTTATCGCCGTTGTAGGTTCCGAACTGAAATGAGAGTGTTTGAATGCTGAATTGTATTGTATTGCCTGAGCTAAAAATTGTTCGATCCTTTACAAAGACCCCCACCTCTACTTATTTATACAGACCAATTTATTACCCCATTAACGCGTAATTATTAAGACATGATTTTCGCGTCCTAATTAATCCTCTTTAATGCGAGAATCTTTGACCAAATCCGAGCTGCGAGCTGACCGACATGTCACCTCCCCGCTCTCTTCATTTCCACGGGCTTGATGGGCCTATCTGAACTACATCCTTAGCCCACTTGATATATCCGGCCCTGGCCTTTTGCCCGTTTATCCGAGACGACGGATCGTGGGTACAACAATTGCCCCCCAAGTCTCCCGAGCTGATCAGCTGGTCCCGACGCTCATTGATTGTATCAAGAGTATCCTGTAGGAATTCCTCATTCTCCTCAGCTCGGAGTGGGTTTAGCGAGGTACGGACTCCAGGGACCTCTATGTCAGCTGGGACTACGGCATCAACTCCGTAAACCAGGGAAAAAGGTGTTTCATTAGTGGCCCGGCGAGGTGTTGTTCGAGTTGCCCAAAGAACGCCCTGCAGTTTGTCTGGCCAGCACCCTTTGCGAGAATTGAGCCGTTTCTTCTATTTAGCCAATATGACCTTGTTCATCGCTTCAGCTTGTCCATTACCTTGCGGGTAACGAGGAGTCGACTTATTGAGTCGAATCTTCCACTTCGTGCAGAACCCTTCGAACTTCGAGGAGATGAACTGCGGACCATTGTCCGTGACAATTTCACGAGGGACGCCGTAGCGATTGATTATATTCTTTAGTACGAACTGCTCTACTTCCTCGCTTGTTACTTTCACGTAAGCCGCAGCTTCCACCCACTTGGAGAAATAATCGGTAAGGGCGAGCACGTACTGAACCCCTCCCGGTCCTCGATGTAATGGACCAATGATATCCATAGACCACCTCATGAATGGGTAAGGTGCGGACACCAATGATAGGAGCTCGGTAGGTTGATGGATTGACGGGGCGTGCTTTTGACATTTCTCACAAGCTCGAGAATAGTTTTCGCAGTCCGTGACCATAGTAGGCCAGAAGTAGCCTTGCCTTTTGATTTTGAAAGCCAGAGTCCGAAACTGAAATGATTCCCATTGGGAAAGTCGTGAACATCTCGTATTAGCATCGCGGGCTCTTTACCGACAACACATGTTAGATAAGGACCAGCTATACTTCGGCGTAAGAGTATTCCATTGTGGACGCAATACCGCGCACTGACAATCTTCAGTTTCCTGGCCGCCCATTTGTCAGCTGGGAGTTCCCCTTTTTCCAAGTAAGCCCAGATCGGGCTCCGCCAATCGCCTGCCCCCAGCTGTTAGAGTTCGCACCGCCCGAAGCAGTATGTGGGATAACAGCTTGATTGTCAACTGGTGAACTTGACGATTCCGGAATTTGACTCGCGTCTAGCTCGGCCAAAGGTGGGTGAACGTCCATCGGAGAAGGTAGAACGGGGGCTGGGTCCTCCGGTGGCAAAGAGTCCGCAGCTTCCTTGCGAGCTGCCTCCTCAGCAGCCAACTGTTTTTTCATTGCCCGGGTGACGACGTTTGAGCTCTCCAATCGGATGCTTGGAAACTGGATGACTTCGACGGGGATGATCCTTGTCGTCGCATGATCCGAAGTGGATGCCAGAGATGCTAAAGCATCTGCAGCGGAGTTTTCACTTCGTGGAATCTTAGTGATTTCAAAATCCTCGAACTTAGTGACTAATTCTCGAGCTGTGGACTAATAAGCCTCCATACGACCATCGTTTGTCTCATACTCCCCCAAGAATTGGTTGGTGACCAGCTGGGAATCGCAAAAAGCTCGAAGTCTCCGGACACCAATCCCTACTGCGAGGCGTAAACCAGCAAGGAAGGATTCATACTCGGCTTCGTTGTTTGACGCACTGAAAGCCAAGCGAAATGACTGCTCGATTACTTCGCCAGTAGGAGAAGTGAGACGGACCCAATTCCTGCTCCCGACCTGGAAGAAGCTCCATCAACATACAACGTCCGTGGGACTTCGACATGGTCGCCAACCGAAGAGGCTAGCGGGAGTTCGATCAAAAAATCGGCCAGTACTTGCGCCTTAGCACAGGTTCGAGTTTGGAACTCGATGTCATATTCACTCAGCTCGACAGACCATTTAGCTAGTCTCCCGGACTGGCTCGGACTATGCAACATCGTCCGAAGCGGTTGCGTCGTTAGGATTATGATTGTATGGGACTGGAAGTAAGGCCGCAGTTTTCTTGCCGAAGTGACTACTGCTAGGGCCAATTTCTCCATCATAGGGTACCTGGACTCTGCCCCAGTAAATGACTTACTGACATAGAAAATTGGTCGCTGCTCCCCCCTTTCCTCCCGAACCAAGACTCCACTGACTGCACTGTCCGAGACAGCTACATAAAGAAAAAGTGGCTCTCCGAACTCGGGCTTAGCCAAGACCGGCGGTTCGGATAAATAAGCTTTGAGCTGAGAGAAACCCTCTTCGCACTTCGCATCCCATAAGAAGTTCTTCCCCCTCGATGTCATATTCACTCAGCTGCGATACGTCCATTAAGGCGTTGCACTTCGCGTAAAGTCGTAGGAGAACTCATAGACAAGAAAGCATTAATCTGCCTCGGATTCGCTTCAATTCCTCTTTCTGTGACGATGTACCCCAGAAACTCCCCTGATGGGACTGCAAAAGTGCATTTTGTGGGGTTAAGCTTCATCCCGAACTGATTTAGGATGTCGAAGCAAGCTTTCAGATCTGTGAGATGCGAGCTAGCTTCCATTGACTTCACCAACATGTCGTCGATGTAGACTTCCATGGTTTTTCCGAGCTGGTGCTCGAACATTCGATTTACCAGTCTCTGGTAAGTGGCTCCCGCATTCTTTAACCCAAAAGGCATTACCTTGTAACAGTAAATTCCGCGGTCCGTAATGAATGCAGTCTTCTCCTGGTCGTCAGGGTTCATAAGAATTTGGTTGTAGCCAGAGAAAGCATCCATGAAAGACATCAGCTCGTGACCCGAAGTGGACTCAACTAGCCTGTCGATATGTGGAAGTGGAAAGCTGTCCTTAGGGCACGACTTGTTCAGGTCGGTAAAATCGACGCAAACTCGAGACTTTCCATTCTTCTTTTTGACTATCACTGTGTTTGCAAGCCATTTGGGGTACTTTACTTCGCGTATCTGCCCTGCCTTCAGCAAACGTTCCACTTCTTTGTTAACGATTTCAGCTCGCTCGGGACCCAATTTCCTTCGCTTTTGCTTTATAGGTCGGAACGTTGGATCCACATTCAGCTCGTGGGAGATAACCTCCGGACTGATTAGGGGCATTTCGTCTACAGACCACGCAAAGGTGGTCATATTTTCCTTCAGAAAGGTTATCAGACTGACGCGGAGCTCGCTGTCCAATCCCACTCTGATCTTGATTTCCTGATCCGGAAACTTATCATTGATGAAAGTGGGCTCAGTGAGGTCACCTTTTAACATCTTCCGAACTGGATTCTTCGGGACCCCGAGCTGTGGTTGCTCCTTGCTGTCCTTTGGCTTCCTAGAATCTCTCGGACTCCTTGCGGAGTCGGAAATTTGATGATCTGATGGTACGTCGAGGCTACTGTCTTCATCTGGTAGAGCCAGGGAGTCCCCAAAATAATGTTATAGGCCGCAGGTAGGTCAAAAACCGTGAACTCCACCATTTTAACCACTCCTTGAGTGGACACTGGTAGTGTGATCGTGCCCAACGACATCGACGTCTCGCTCGTGAACGACACCAACGGTGAGGGTGGTCCTACGATGTGCTCTATCCCAATACCCATTCTAGCAAGCGTCTCGAGGAAAATCAAAGTCTACCGAACTCCCAGTGTCAATTAGGATCCGGCACACTTCGTGGTTCGCCACGTCAAGTGATATGACGAGCGCGTCATCGTGCGGAGTGTCCAGCTCCTCTATTTCCCTTTCGGAGAAAGAAACTTCAAGTAGGTCGCTCGCCGTAACTTTAGCTCGCTTCGGCTGAGGGCTGGTGAGCTTCCGCTGATGGTCTTTGATCGCTGTGATGGAGTTTCAAAAGAGGCGCGATCCCCCCATTACCACGTCTATTCTTTTCTTAGGGGCTTCATTGCCGTCAGACTGCTTTGGTTTTTTCGAAGGTGGAGCATCTTCGTCCACCTCGGGAGTCGCTTTTTGCTCCAACTCCTCGATTGTTACATTTGGCATCTCTCCCGCCACATATTTTTCTGCGAGGAGGTGCATCAGCTTCTTGCAGTCACGAGTGGGATGACTGTTGGTTTTATGGAGCTCGCAGTACGTGTCTTCATCTCGGACCCACTTGTTACTTGGAAGTAAACCACTCTTGGAGCGCGGCGAGAATGGAGGTTTGGACGGTGAATTCTTTGGAGAATTCTTCTTGGGAGACTGGGTGACTGCGAACGTACTAGGCCCGGACTTCGGGGTCGTAGGCGGAGTCTTTTTGGCGGGCGCTTCGAACCGAGGTTTTCCTGTAGGCGGGGCGTTCTGGCATTCTGTTTCTGCGCAGCAGCAATCTTGTCTTCCTCTGCGACTATCCAGTTCGAAGCCCGGTGTAGCGCATCCTGAATGGTTGGGAACCGTTCCATGGACAACTGTTTGCGGAAGCGAGATTCGTGCCAGAGGCCGTTTTTAAGCGCGGCCAGAGCTATGGAGTCCGAGAGTCCTGGGATCTTAACCTGGATCTCCTTGAACTTTGTTATATAAGACCGGAAAGACTCTCCAGCCTTTTGGCTTAAGTTCCAAAGCTGAGCATCTGTCACCGCGGTTTCGATTAAGCTAGAATATTGCTCGACGAATGAGGTTGACAGCTCGGTGAAGTTATTTATGGAGCCGGCTGCTAAAGACGCAAACCAAAGTAGTACCGGTCCACTAAACGTTTCTGCGAACAACTTGCAGTACGCGGCGTCTGCTTCGTGAGGCTCGAGGTCCACTCGGCTAGCTGTCAACAAGAAGGTCTTGAGATGACTGGTCGGATCCCCTTTCCTTCGTAGCTCAAGAACTTAATTTTGCCGGTATCTTTGATGCAAACTTGGGCTATTTGATCGGAGAAAGGAGTTCGCCTCGACTCCTCAATCACCCAAAAAATGTCCGGGGCTGAAGTGGTTGCACTGTGCATTACGGACCGCATGTCCCGGATTTCGCTCTGCATGCGGAAGATCTCGGGATTGGTAACATATCCCGGAGTCGAAGTGTTTCCATCCACAGGGAGAGGATGACGGACTGGGACCTCAGAAGATCTGGCGACACCGGGCTGAACCGGAGTGTGGCTATCGCCAACCAGCGGTGGCGCTGCTTGCGTATTGAGTTGAGGTGGGAAAGGATCTCTCGTTGTGACATTTGTCGCTGCCGTCTGCGAGGTGGATGGTTGAGTAATACCGGAAAAATCCAAAGCACGTCGACGTGGGTTTTGGTCGGAGGACAATAGTTCAACCCGATCGGCGTACGCGCGGTGGGAGGCTGAGAGGTCGGCCACGGACGTCGTGACTTCCTCCAAACGGGTGGAGACCTGACCCTCCATGCTTTCAAAACGTTCGGTAAGAGCGGCGGAGGCTGCTTGCTAACGGTCGGACTTCTCAGACAAGTCCTGCAAGAGCTTCTGGATCACCTGCAGGGATGCCTGATTGGGAGAGTGGGTTGCCATAGCGGTGGTTGCGTGAAGTGGATTTGGATATTAAGTCGGAACTAATAAGAGTTAGGCGATAGTCCCCCTCCTTCTAGCGCCAAATGTGAGAACTGAGATCAACTCTCTCCTTCCGAAGTGATTTTAGTACGGAGGAGCTTATCGCCGTTGTAGGTTCCGAACTGAAATGAGAGTGTTTGAATGCTGAATTTGTATTGTATTGCCTGAGCTAAAAATTGTTCGATCCTTTACAAAGACCCCCACCTCTACTTATTTATACTGACCAATTTATTATCCCATTAACGCGTAATTATTAAGACATGATTTTCGCGTCCTAATTAATCCTTTTTAATGCGAGAATCTTTGACCAAATCCGAGCTGCGAGCTGACCGACATGTCACCTCCCCGCTCTCTTCTTTTCCATGGGCTTGATGGGCCTATCCGAACTACATCCTTAGCCCACTTGATATATCCGGCCCTGACCTTTTGCCCGTTTATCCGAGACGACGGATCGTGGGTACAACAACTGACTAACTTTTTACTTTTATCGGAATGTTTTTAAACAAGGGTTAACGAGAAGAACTTTCTGCTAAGTTGTCAAAAACTCAACTTCACGTTATCAAAAGTCTTTTATTCCACACAAAAAAACAAAAAACATATTTTGCATAGTCACAAGTCTCTCTCTTGATCACTAATTAAGTAGATATATATTCCCCAAAATATCATCGATCAGCCTGGAGGAAAGAGCGACGGAAAATGACAACTTCAAAGAAACTTCAAGCCGACGGCGAATTTTGGATTAACTGAAAGAAATTGTAAAAGGATCATCGTAGTCTTATCATGTTTTGGTTTTTTGCATATATAAGTCAATAAGTCAATGAATACAAGCCAAGAAAAATAATTTCAGACAGTATATATATATATCTATATATATATATATATATATAATAATAATCTAAATAAATGCAACCAACAATTGTGTTTTTTCAGTCGTACCTTTTGGATATTTTCTGAAAAGTCGTGATGGATCATTAAACCAGTTATTTATAAAAAGTTACAACAGTTCACTGTGAAGTTGTGTTGATTGGAACATTCGTATCTTTTGAAATCTATATATATTTATCTGTTTGAACTGTTTTCATTTTTTTTGCCATGACACAAAATCAACTAAATTTTCAATCTCGATGGTTTACACATTTTTCTAAATTATTTTCTAGCATCCATTCTTAAGTCAAGAAATTCCTCTAATTTTTTATTTAACAAAAGTTTTTTGGAATGATGAATCTAATTTACATCATTTAGTTAATTTTAAATATAAAAATTTAATGAAAATACGTAGAGTGTTTTTCCAAGAGTTAGATGGATTACATATATAATAATAATAATCCAAGTAAATGCGACCAACAATTATGTTTTTTCAATTGTACTTTTTGGATATTTTCTGAAAAGTCGTGATGAATCATTAAAACAGTTATTTATGAAAAGTTACAATAGTTCACTGTGAAGTTGTGTTGAATGAAACATTCGTATCTTTTGAAATCTATATATATTTATCTGTTTGAACTGTTTTCATTTTTTTTGCCATGACACAAAATCAACTAAAATTTCAATCTCAATGGTTTACACATTTTTTTAAATTATTTTCTAGCATTCATTCTTTTAAAAGTCAAGAAATTCCTCTAATTCTTGATTTAACAAAAGTTTTTTGGAATGATGAATCTAATTTACATCTTTTAGTTAATTTTAAATATAAAGTTTAATGAAAATACCTAGAGTGTTTTTCCAAGAGTTAGATAGATTACATAGTGAGTTTTTGGATTTGACTTTTCAATATATTTAAATCCAATCCGAATAAATGCCACTAAAAGTTGTATTTTTTCAATCGTACTTTTAGATAATTTTTTAAAAAACATATGTAAAAAATTTAAATTGTATGTTTAACAAAAAGTTGTGATTGTTCATTGTAATGGTTTTTTTGTAAAGGTGCAACTGTTCATTGTAGAGTTGTGTTTATTCGAATATTTGTATCTTTTGAAATCTATATATTTGAACTGTTTTCATTTTTTTTGCCAAGATATAAAATAATATAAAATTTTAATATCAACATTTTTTACAGCTTTCTAAATTATTCTCTAGCATTCATTCTTTTAAAAGTAAAGAAACTCTTCCAATTCTTGATTTAACAAAAGATTTTTGGAATGATGAATCTAATCTACCACTTTTAGTTAATTTTAAATATAAAAATTTAATGTCTATATATAATATCAATCCGAATAAATGTCACCAAAAGTTGTGTTTTTTCAACCGTACATTTTGGATATTTTTAAAAAAATTTGTAGAAAAATTAAACTGTGTGTTTTACAAAAAGTTGCGATTGTTCATTATAACGGGTTTTTTTGTAAAGTTGTAACTGTTCATTGTAGAGTTGTGTTTATTCAAATATTCATATCTTTTGAAATCTAGATATATTTGTCTTTTTGAACAGTTTTTTTTTTTTTGCCATGACACAAAATAATATAAAATTTCAATATCAACAGTATTTACGCATTTCTAAATTATTCTCTGACATTCATTATTGTAAAAGTACAAATATTCCTTCAAATTCTTGATTTAACAAAAGATTTTTGTACGAATCTAATTTACAATTTTTAGTTAATTTCAAATATAAAAATTCCATGAAAATAACTAGAATTTTTTTTATGAATTAGATGGATTATATAGTGAGTTTTTAAATTTGACTTCTTAATATGGTAATAAAGATGTCTTCTATTTAAAAGCAGTTTATATGGGTTACTAGGTGAAAATGAAATCAAGTGCAGACACAACATTTGCGATTTTTCGTAGCACCTTTTCATAATTTTTTTTTAATTCAAACGATTGTATCTGTTCATTGTAAAGTTTTATCTTTTCACTATATTTTATTTATATCTTTTCATCATAATTTTTTGGTGTAATAGGTGTGTCTATTTAAATAATATGTGTTGTTGCATTGGTGATCATTCTTGTTTGTTATTTTCTCTTTCTTTCCCTCTCTCCTCCACATAATTAATATTCATATCCTAAACATTAGGAGTCTTGGTGATATATCCAATGGAGGCTCTTCTCTTGAAATCATCAAAGACATGAAATTTCTAAATATATTGTAAGAGGCAAAATATATTTATATTGTACGGCAACAATATATTTATATTGTTAGGCAACGATATCAACTCCAATTCATGTGCATGGATGATATATGTGTCGCAGAGTATTTAGGAACAGCAATCTCACTGGGACAATACCATCTAATATCGAGGAATACTCAAGTCTGCAACAAGTGTAAGTACAACATACGTCTGCCTTTTTTTCTAAACGAGTGAGATACAGTAGATGATTTGTGAAAGTCACCTCGAGAATAATGAGTGATCTTTTGATGATAATACTCATTCTCATTTTTTTTCATCCATTGAACTTATTTTGTAACTCTAGTGATTTAAGCTTCAACAAACTACATGGACCAATTCCGGCTTCACTTTTTAACTTAAATCAACTTACTCACTTGTAAGTTTTCTACTTATTTTTTGGGTATTTATGTTGGTATGAATCTACCAGTGGTAAACGTGGAAAGAACTTTGTTGCTTCATATTAGGTTTCTGGGAAACAACACGTTCAATGGTTCTTTGGCCACTCAAAAGAGCCAGACGTTGAGCAATATGTGAGTTACAAAGCACTGAAATAGACTCAAGTTTTGTACAACATAATCAGGAGACTGTTTTGGAATATATATATTTATATATATTAACATATTCTGTAGTAGAACTAGATCCTAATCATTTTTTTTTATTATTATTTTCAGAGATGTTTCGTACAATGATTTGTCTGGTAGTCTTCCTTCATGGGTCAGCTTACCAAACTTGAATCTGTAAGTAAAGAAACACTATATGGCTACTACATATATCTCTACTATAATTTACATCAACAGTGTTTTTCAATCTCAGCGCTTCCTTTTTTTTGTGCAGCAACCTTGTTGCTAACAACTTCACCTTGGAAGGTTTGGAATCCCGGGCGTGCTGGCTTACCAAAACTGGATCCTAAGCGACTTCCGGATACTCTCTGGTGAGAATGTTATGTATCTAACCTATAGTTTATCATTATGTTTTGTATTTTCAATGATCCTCATTCCTTTTATCTTATGTTTTTTTGTAGGTTTGACCAGGGTTTTTCGGTTGCTGCTACTGTCCGGGCCATTTTTGAAAGAGATTTCAAATCAGCTCATGCCAGTTAGACCCAAACACCAGGTTCGGTTGTAAACCGGTAGTTTGAAACTTTTACGGTAAGTTACAGATTTGTTTATTGTGTTTAAATTACAGATTTTGTGTGTTTATCACTTGATTCTGATTCTGATTATGATTCATGTTATGTCTTTACAAGCAAACATATAACTGGGATGTGTCCATCAATGGAAGAGTTAGAGCTGAGTTTGAAAAGAAGTTGAAGACCCGGATGATTGATCAAGTGTCTCGGTGGAAGGGTAAGTGGAGGAAGAAAGGTAATGATGCAATGCCGCGGTGGCTTGATCCTACCGTATGGAATGACTTGGTATCGTTTTGGTGTGAACCAAAATCAGAAGAAAAGAGTATCAATAGCCGTAATGCTCGCTATAGTGATCCTAATGGCACCGGAATACATAAGCACCGTTCTGGTCAGACCTCTTTTAAAGCCCGAGCACGAAAGCTTGTAAGTATCTCTGTTTAACACAAGTTCATTAATCATATCATATCTACAATATCGTAATATAGGTTTTTCATTTCTCTGTTTTTAGTCTGAGAGCACTGGTGAGTCACTACCTGATTTCCTGCGAGTCCTAGAAGACACTCATAGGAAACCTGATGGGTCGTTTGTTGATGGACTGTCTGAGAAGGTGTTCAATGAAGTGTCGTCAAAGATAGCTGAAGCTGAGTCTGAGCTATTATCAGCGGATAACATGGAGAGTAGTGCTTCTGGCGGGTTATCACTAACTGTGAAGAACCAAATTTATACCGAGGTAAAACATGCTTCATTGTTTTTGTTCATGTTTGTGTTTGTGTAAACTATGTGTGTATATGTTTATGTTTGTGTAAACACTTATGGTGTGTATATGTTTTGTTGGCAGGTTGCTCCGAAGAAAAAGAACCGAATATATGGGCTTGGTAACATGCAAGTAGAAGCATCTTCAGCTCAGATTGTTCACCGCCTCCTCCTTCCGAAGATCCACTTGTTCTAGCTGCGAAGCTTGCTGCTGCCGAAGCTGTTCTTGCAACTCAGGCAACTCAACTACAGGCCAATGCAGAGAAGATGCAAAAAAATGCAATGAGGATGCAAGAAAATGATCTTAAGATGAAAGAAAATTCAGAGAAGATGCATAGTTATGATTCATACTTTGATTATCTTGCATCCAAAGATCCAGAGTTTGTTGCTAGATTTCGCCGAGAAGATTCACCGGCCAGACCTGCAACCGGAGATGGAACCACCGGACAGTGATGAACTCTCTTTATCCTCTCATGTATTGTTTTGTCTGGAACAAAATCGGTTAATAGGGTTTTGTTAACTTATTTTGTAAACTTAATACTTCTAATTACAGCTTTAATGTACATAAGTTTAAGGTTTAATTATAATTACATGTTTAATTTTAATTACATGTTTAATTTAATTAAGCTTATCAAAATGAAAATTCTAATTTTTTTTATATCGTTATTATAATTTGCGACGGAAATATTAATTGCAAAAGCATCGCAAATTTGCGAGGGATTTACTAGATACAAAATTGCTAGGATATTGCTAGAAAAACAATTCCTCGCAAAATGCGTGGGATTTGCGAGGGACAACTTTTCCTCGCAAAAGTTGCGAGGGAATTGCAACGTTGACCGATTTGCGAGAAGCGATTTGCGAGGAACGGACTTTCCTCGCAAATCTCTCGCTTTTGTCGATTTACGAGGGATTCACGATATATTCGTCCATCGCAAAATACGTGTTTTCTTGTAGTGCTATATATATAGATATTTGATCTAATTTTATTCTGCTTGATCTGTTTGAACCACTTGATCTACTCTCTTTGATAATATGATTTTTCCGTTCAAGGCCTAAGTTAATAACTTTAGGAGAACAACAAGTTGTCCAAAGTGTTTAAAGCTAAGTTGTCAAAAGTCTTTACTTCCGCGAAAACATTTGCATACACAAGAAAACATACACGACTGATCGGGACATGAAGTCGATTGTAATCGGGACACTATAGTAAGATATTTTGCTTAATTACTTGCCGTCAAAAAAATAAATAAATGAGACGGTGGTCCACTTATCATGTTTTGGTTGGTTATTATATGAGTCAATGAATATAAGTCAAGAAAGATATTTTAAGACAATTATAAAAATTAAAATGAAGACAACATACATATAAGGGAGGCGATATACACCGAAGTTTTTGTGTCAGACAACCGTTGATTTTAAAAAAGAAAAATATAACTAAAAAAAGTAAAATTAAACCGCTGCCGAGCGACGATGCCGACGTGTCTGCTCCTCACCGTCTGGTTCCTCTTGTGTATCTCCGGTTCGGTTCACATGGTTCGAGCTCAAAACCTAACCGTAGCCACTACTCATCCCGACGAAGGTACTTTACTGAAATAATTAAATTACAAAAGTTGCATGTTTGGTTTAAACAAACTGACGGTTGTTGTGGCCGGGATAAATTGCATGCAAACAGCGCGAGCTTTGAATTCCATCTTCGCGGCTTGGAGGATCAAGGCTCCGAGGGAATGGAACATCAGCGGCGAACTTTGCTCCGGCGCCGCCATCAAGGAGGAAATCACCATGGAGGACAAAAACTACAACCCTTTAATAAAATGCGACTGCTATTTCGACAAGTCCACAATCTGCCGCATCACTGCCCTGTACGTATATTTCTCTTCTTCTTTTTGTTTTTCCTTAAATCTTTGTGCATTCATCACCCCTTCGATCAATGTTGTTTCACTTTCACAGCAAGGTTTTTGAGAAAGATGTATCAGGACCTATACCTCCACTGCTCTGGACTTTGACATACCTCACTGATCTGTATAGACTTTTACCATTTCCCTTTCTTTTCTTTTTTATCATCATTTAAAAGAAAAAGAAAGAAAAAAAAAAACTCAAAAGATGACGACATGCATCTTTCTTTCAGGAACCTGGCTCAAAATTATCTAACAGGCTCCCTTTCTCCTGCAATTGGAAACTTGACCCAGCTGGAATGGATGTAATATTATAAGGCTCATGTTGATTGAATGAAACCTTAATTCTTCTTCCGTTGCTTTTTAATACTCTCTTTCGCATCTCTCACACTACAACGGTTTCTCAACTACTGTAGAACTATTGGGATCAATGCCTTGTCTGGCCCCTTTCCCAAGGAAATTGGTTTGCTTACAAGTTTAAAGTCGCTGTAAGCTTCTTCTTTTTCTTCTTTAAAAAACATAGTAAATGTCAGATTTTGATGCTTCCTTAATATTGAACATATATCTTTTTTTGCATGCAGAGGTATTGGTCTAAATAACTTTTCCGGTCCTATACCAGCTGAGATTGGGAACTGTACAAGACTACTGAAAATGTGAGAATGTACATATATATATATATATATTATATATAGTACTTTTTTGTGTAATTCACTAATCTCTGCAGTGTTTTTAATTAATAATATTTCATCATAATCATCTAGTTTTGTTATCATTTCTTACATTTTTTATATGCAGATACCTAGGAAATTCTGGACTTAGTGGAGAAATACCTTCATCATTTGCTAATCTTGTAGAGCTGCAAGACGCGTAAGACTTTCGTTTTTATTGAATTCGCATACTGTTAAGTTTCATAGTTGGATTTCTACATTAATTTTTGTTATATACCTATTTGTGACTTTACATTATTATTTTCTTGGGGTGATTTTTTCCTTAATAATGTTTGTACCAGTTGGTTAAACGATGTGGACGTTACTGGTCCGATCCCGGAATTTATAGGAAAATGGACCAGACTTACTATCTTGTAAGAATGATTTCATTTTTTTTTTTCCTTAATTTTTTAGTCATATAGTGGAAAATTCTTCATGCATGGAATGTTTTACTGCATGCAGGAAACTTCACGGAACTCGTTTGAGTGGTCCGCTACCGTCATCATTTTCCAACTTAACTTCTTTGACAGACCTGTATGTGTTAGTTGCATTGGTGCCAAAATCAATTCTTATTTACTATCTTCTCCTCCACGTATAATCCTACCCTAAAATGTAGGAGTGTTGGTGATATCTCCGATGGAAGCTCTTCTCTCGAATTCATCAAAGACATTAAATCTCTAAATACATTGTAAGGCTACAATTCTACTCCAATATGTGAACTGTGAACTGTTTCCCTCTCCTCCTTGTATTTAACATTTGATGATATGAGTCGCAGAACATTTAGGAACAGCAATCTCACTGGGACAATCCCCTCTAGTATCGGGGAATACTCAAAACTGAGACAAGTGTAAGTTACTACAACATACGTACGAGCTAGTGAGATGATTTGTGAAAGCCACCCAAAGTGATCTTAACATTGCTGACAATATCATATAATTATTTCTCGATGTTTTCCGTTCATTGAACTTGATGTGTAATTCGTGTCTGTTTTCCAGTGATTTGAGCTTCAACAAATTACATGGACCAATTCCGGCTTCACTTTTCAACTTAAGTGGACTTACTCACTTGTAAGTTTTCTACTTTTTTTGTTTGGGTCTTCATGTTGGTTGGTATGTATTCCCTACCAGTGATGGTATATATAACTGTGGAATGAAATACTTTTGTACGTTGTCTTCATATTAGGTTTCTTGGAAACAACAGGTTAAATGGTTCTTTGCCCACTGAAAAGAGCCGGAGTTTGATCAATATGTGAGTTACATATATAGTCCTTTCTAATTAATCACCTTTGAAAGCCACAAAGCCCTGATCATATATAATCTGGAAACTGATTTTGATTATATAACATATTCTGTAGATCCTAATCATAATTCTTCTGTACGTTATTCTTTCAGAGATGTATCCTACAATGATTTGTCTGGTAGTCTTCCTTCATGGGTCAGCTTACCAAACTTGAAACTGTAAGTACACAAAACACTCTCTACTAAATATATACTAACGGTGTTTTTCAATCTCAGCGCTTCTTTTTTTCTTTTGTAGGAAACATTTATAAGAATTATATCTAATTAAACTGTATGTTATTTGTGCAGCAACCTTGTTGTTAACAACTTCACCTTGGAAGGTCTAGAAAAGAGGTGATATGCCCTGAAATTCCTGTTTCATATATATTTTGTTTTTCTTCTCTCTAAATCTGTTTATACTTTGTTAAAAAGGGTTTTACCAGGACTAAAGTGCTTGCAGAAGAACTTCCCCTGCAACCGAGGCAAAGGAATCTGTAAGTATAACAGAGAGAGAGATGTATATCATCATAAACGTTGTGCTTAACCGTGTATTCTGTTGGAAAAAAATATTTGCTTTAAGGTTTGATGTATTAATGAGTGGTGGTCCAGATTCTGACTTTTTCATCAACTGCGGAGGCCCACAACTACCGTCTGTTAGCGGAGAAGTATTTGAGAGGGAGGACGAGGATCTTGGAGCAGCTTCATTTGTCGTGAGTGATGTTCAGAGATGGGGAGCCAGTAGTGTAGGACTTTTTGCCCAGAGTATTAGTAATATATGGGTTGTTAACGCTTTGGACTCAGACCTTTTTCGGTCCGCAAGAAAATCTTCATCTTCCCTAAGGTATTATGGGTTGGGGCTTGAAAATGGAGTCTATACCGTAACACTTCAGTTTGCTGAAATACAGATTATTGGTTCTAACACATGGAAAGGTTTAGCAAGACGACTTTTTGATATTTATATCCAGGTCTGCCCTATCCCATTACATGTTAACTGGTTGGTGTAATTAAATAATCTTCTTGCTGAAACCTAGCTCCATATATGTTTCCAGGGAAGACTTGTTGAAAAGGATTTTGATATACGCCGAATAGTTGGTGGTGACGCTACTGTCGGAGGTGTTCAGAAAGATTATAAAGCAAATGTATCAGAAAATTACCTTGAAATTCATCTTTTATGGGCTGGCAAAGGATCAATTGGTGTTCCTACTATGGGTACGTATGGGCCATTAATATCGGCTGTCAGTGCGAAACCAGGTACCACAACAAGTACAACTGGCGAATTTTTTTTTTGGCATTTTGGTACATTACCCAAACTTAATTAGAAATGTAGTACATGTACTATTTATAATTGGAGAAATAGTTAGAGTCTCACTTCTGAGATAGAATGTTTGTGAGATAAAATTGTGAGAGAGAAATAAAGATGAGATGGTGTGTGTGAGAGAGAAATATATATATATATATATATATATATATATATATATATATATATATATCTTATTTTTTTTTTTTTTTTCTTTGTCATCACATCCATCGTATCTATTTATTCAAATATTACAAAAAAAGGTTTCTGTATTAGAGAGGAGAGTGAGATACGTTCTCTCCATCTTTCTCTCTCTATTATTTATTTTTTTTTTTATTTTAAAAACATTACCCCTAAACTCTAATAACTAATATACTAGTTGTTGTAATTTAAAAAAAAGAAAAAAAATTTTGATAGACAATAATCTATGTTTTTTTCTATATTATTTTATATGCATTTTGTTTGATAATTTCAAATACGTTTCATATATATTTTTATTTGTACAGTTTAGCAAGTGTACAGATGTAATCCGTACATCCCATTAGGTGTACTAATATATATCATCCGTACATTAAATATGTTGTACGGACTATGACATCTGTACACTAAAATGTTGTACGGATTATAGCATCTGTATACTTAATAAATTATACACTAAATATGCTGTACGGACTATTGACATCTGTACACTAAAATGTTGTACGGATTATAACATCTGTATATTTAATAAGTTGTACAAATAAAAAATTTGTAAAAGTTATTTGATATTATGAAATAAAAATATCAAACAAAATGCATACCAAATAATAAAGAATAAAATAATAATTTTTTATATATTTGAATTCTTTTTAAAAAAGATTTGTATTTATTAATATTTTAGTTATAGGATTGAAAGAGGGAGAAATAATAAATAAGAAAACAAAAAAGTTTTGTAGTCCCAGAATTAAATTGTAATTAAAAAAAAATAAAGAAAAAGGAAGAAATGGAAAAGATCGAAGGAAGATGGTAAAGAAGAAAAAAAAAGTTTGATCTAATATTAATGGCATAAATGTAAATATGTTAGTTTGTTTGGGGTTTGTAAGGCAAGTAAACAGTACAACACAGTAAAAATGTGGTTTTCTCTAATTGTAAATAGTGAATATACTAGTTTTTCAAATATGTTTGGAAAATATACTAAAACCCCAAATAACTCTATTTTTTTCTTTATAATTTGATATGTATTTTGTTTGATGATTTTCTTTAATAATGTTAAATATTTTTTTACAAATTTTGTATTCCTACACATTATTAATTGTACGGATGTCTGTACACATTATTAAATGTACAAATATCTGCACACCTTATTAAGTGTACAGATAATACACTTACTATGTGTAGAGACATCTATACACTTAATAAGGTGTGCAGATATTTGTACATTAACAAGGTTATACAACATCCGTACACTTATAATATGTATAAATACTATAATGTGTACAAACATCCGTACACTTTATTAAGTGAACGGGGTACAAAATATGTATATATATATATATATACTAGGATTTCACCCGTGGTACACCGCGAGACTAAGCTATAAATTATTGTATTTTAAATAATAATTTTTTTTTAATTTTTCAATTAATTAACTTTTTGTCTAATTAATTTAGAATTTTTTTTTCTTCTTACGTTTTATAAAGTTTATAACCTAATTACATTAAATTTGTTATTAGATAGAATATAAAATTCTAGATTTGTTATGTTCTCTAGAATTAAACAGAGGTATATGCCTATATAGTATGTTAGTGTATATTTTTATGTGTATTTTTTTTTTTTGGAATATTAAGAATGTGTTATAGTATGTGTAATATTTTGTAGTTCATATACTAAATAATTTATAAGTTAATTTTTAAAACTATGATTACGAATCTATAGTATATTATATTCCAAACCCGCCATGCTAGGCGGGTCAGGCAACATATTCAAAGATTTTTAATCCGCAAAAACTCATCATATGAAACCCGTGAAAGTAAAAATTACTTTTAAATATGTAATACAAAATAAAAATAAATCTGTGAGCAAGCAATATCTTTTATATTTTATTATTATTCTTTGAATAAGATATCAAATTGAATGGTAAATATGTTTGTTACCTTTTAAAATCATACCGTTAGTTTTTTTGAATGATATATTTTATATTTGATTTTAACACATTTATTTTAGGGGGAAATCAATGCGTTGAGATCAAAAATCTCGGCCACAGATCCTCCTCCAAGATTGAAAATCAATTCGTTTCTTGGTTAGACTGATTGTTTAGGAAATTTGTGTGTGGAGAAAATATTGTTTTGTAAAATTGGAAACTTAATATTAATTAAATCAATTATAAAATTAATATTTAATGTTAAAAGAAGTGGTTCCAATTTTTTTGAAAATTTATTTAGGATGGGAAATCTTGTTTTCAAAAATAGAAACTTAATATTAATTAATTAAATGAAAAACAAATTAATAATTAATGCCAATGGCAGTCTTGTAAATAGGTGGCAACTTCAGGATTTATTTGCTAAATGTACTTGAAAAATGTATATATAGATATTTAAAATTATTAAACAAAATACATATCAAATTATAAATATATATATATATATATATATAGATTTTTTTGTATCTGAAAAGTTTTCTAAAAAAAATTATATTAACAACTATTTAAATAATTATCACAATTTTTCAATCTCACAAATGGATCCTACATGACTCTTCTATCTCACACACACACTCACACACAAACACTCTCTCATCTATTTTGCCAATTATAAATAGTGTTTGTACTAAAACACTAATTAAGTTTCCAAAATGTACTATAATGCCAACATACCTTTTTTTTTTTTTTCCTTCTCTTTTTACATCCCCTGATTCTTAAGGGTTACATATTCTTGTTTAGATTTTACACCAACTGTAGCTAACAGGCCACCATCAAAGAAAAAGTATAGGACTGGTACAGTTGTGGGTGCTGGTCTTGGCCTAGGACTTTTGAGCATCTTTTTTGCGGGCGTGGTTATCTTCATCATCCGAAAAGGCAAAAAGCGTTACACAGTTGATAAAGGTATACATGTCACAAGCAAGTTACAAGGCCCTTGAGCTTGAATATCATCTTTCAAATTGGTTCATAACTTTTTTTTTGTTGCAGAGTTGCTGAGTATGGACGTAAAACCTTACACTTTTACTTACTCTGAACTTAAAAATGCTACTCAAGATTTCGATCCCTCAAACAAGCTTGGAGAGGGAGGGTTTGGTTCTGTTTATAAGGTAAGCCCGGTCCCATACCAAATGTGTTTTTGTTATATGATTTAACACATTGATTCAATAGGGAAACCTGAGTGATGGAAGAGAGATCGCGGTGAAAGTGTTGTCGGATGGATCTCGACACGGGAAGGGACAATTTGTAGCAGAGATCATAACAATTTCTACAGTTCTGCATCGCAACCTAGTAAAGCTTTACGGGTGCTGCTATGAAGGAGATCATCGTTTGCTCGTATATGAGTACCTCCCTAATGGAAGTCTCGATCATGCACTATTTGGTAATGAGCAGAAAGATTAGTACTTAATTTACCTTTGATTCTAGATCTGCAGCCATGCAAGCTGATTTTGGGTGTTGCAGGAGGTGAAAAGAATTTACATCTTGATTGGCCAACCCGTTTCGAGATATGCCTGGGAGTAGCCAGAGGTCTAGCCTACCTCCACGAGGAGGCGAGTGATCGCATAGTACACAGGGATGTGAAGGCCAGCAACATTTTGCTTGACTCTAAGCTGCTCCCAAAAGTTTCTGATTTTGGGCTTGCAAAGCTATACGATGACAGTAATACCCACATGAGTACCAAAGTGGCAGGGACCATGTACCTATCCTCAAAGCCTCAACTAATTTTCTTCTTCCCAACAATATATACTATAGGTTTATAACACATGGTGTTGTACCAATGCAGTGGATATCTTGCGCCAGAGTATGCCATGCGTGGACAACTATCAGAGAAAACGGATGTGTATGCCTTTGGTGTTGTAGCTCTTGAGCTAGTGAGTGGAAGGAAAAACTATGATACGAGCCTGGATGATGAAAAAAATATCTTCTGGACTGGGTACGTTCTTGTTAGTTTAATACATTTTTAAATGGTATACGCTGATATATTAAACGTGATGTACAATTAATAGGCATGGAATCAGCACGAGCAAAGCCGTGAAGGTGACCTAATCGATCATGAGCTGACTGAATTCAACATGGAAGAAGTGAAACGCATGATAGGAATTGCTCTGCTTTGCATTCAGGCATCTTATGGCTTGAGACCATCAATGTCAAGAGTGGTGGCCATGCTTTCAGGAGACGTTGAGGTCAGTGATGTAACCTCTAAGCCAGGCTACCTAACCGACTGGACAGTTGATGACACCTCAAGCTCCTCTTTTAGCACCTTTCAAACAAAAGACACAAGCGCTTCTTCATTCTCCTCCACGAGGTTTGTGACGCCCAGAGACGGCGACTTTAAGCCAATGCACGGCGTGAAGATCAATGAGGGGAGATGACAATGTTTCTTTTCTATCCTTGGTTAAAAGTGATTCAAAGCTGGGGATAAATAGGGAAATTTAAGTATTTGTGAAATTTTATTTTCTAATCAATTTTTGTTTTACAGCAGACCTTTGTGTATGTGACTATATGACGATACTATTTTCTTAAACATATTTCACTTGTATTTCAATAATGTTTTGAGCACTCCATAATGAGGTTGTCCGCTGGTGGAGTTGAATAATAGATTTTTCTAGTTGGAAGAATTTGATGATCTTGGAAGTTAAAACGTTAAAATAACTGTTCTGATACCTTTTAGTTAGCCAATCAAGTTATTATTATATTTTTTTAAAAAGAACGCCCCAGGATTGTGAAGATGTAGGACACCTCTCCATAAACAACCAGGTTCCAAAGAGATTGGACTTAACAATGAAGATGTCCAATACATACATAAGCAGACTTTGTGTAACTTTCAAGTCTAGAACCTGGACTGTACATGTACACTTCTTCAAACCCTTCTCTTCCCACTATTACTGAGTTTCTTCTTCCCTGTGGAAATGATCCCATATCATTAAATCCACAAATAAAATGTGAGTTGAAAAGTTAGTATATAAATATTAGTACCCTATCAATGACAGTGAAGCTCTTTGGAGCATATGTGTATATCCTACTCATTTCTTCATTCAACTGTTTGTAGTTGCTCTCTTCTTCCCCACAATACCCTGACCTTTCTTCTTCTCCCTCGCCTTGAACCACTCCGAAACGAGGTAGAAACGGAGCCGTTTCAACAAAATCAGAACCTTCAAGCCCAACTGCATATGTAGCTTCTGGTGTACTCAACTGAACTTACAAGTAACTCAACTGGTGAACTCCCTTTGTTTGTCACAAAAATCTCAATGCTAAGTGTTTCTTCTCTCAGACTTATAATCTGTTTCATTTCAATCTCTTTAACGATCTTGTCACTTCGTCTCAGCTCCATTTGAACACAATCCTTTGAATCTCCACTGATACCATGGAGTCTCCATTCATTGATGATCTCATCAGAATCTGATGAACTAAATGCAGATGAAACACCTCCTCGTATCACTACATCTTCTTCCTCTTGTTCGACCCATGTGTGGAGAAGCTCCACTTTGCCACCGTGCCACACTCGGACTTTATAAGAAGTTACCATCCCACGTGACAACACAACATTGGCTGAACTCCCATTGTCCAGTTTTAGTTTAGCAATACATGTCTCACCTGATGATGATGATCGACTTGCTTTTGATCATAATAATTTTTATAATCATCGTGTTTATTATTCTGAAGATGATGATCGATCTCTTTCGTCGTTTGATGATGACTATTATGATCACTACTCTCATTCAGATTGACATTTTTTTTTCTTTCTCTTTTTATAGTTTTATTCTAACGTTTTTGGGGTTTATGAAGTGATTTGATGGGATCAGGTGATTGATGAAGATGTGACATATGCTCAAAAGGTGAACTACTTCAGAAGAACAGAGTACTGATACAAGAACAGAATATCATGGTGTTTATGTCGGCAATTAACAAACTAGAAGACTTACACAAGAGTGGAAGGCGCGAAAAGCTTCTAGAAGAACAAAGAAATTCATGTTTACAATAGGAATGTAAACATGAAGAAAGAGAGAAATTTCCTATTACATAAAGATAAAGGAAATTGTCCAATTCCTATTTGGATTAGAATAGGTAGATTGTCTTTTTGTGACAAAGGCCTAGTTCTATAAATAGGGTGCAAAGGCCGTTTGTAAGCCTTAGCACAAACAAAAGAAATTATCTAGCTACTAAGTTTTAGTCTTTGAGAAAAAGAGAGCTAAGAACTTAGAGAGAGCTTGAGAGAGAGAGTTTGAGAGAATAGAAAATTATTTAGAACAAACTTGTAAACAGATTTTCTATTAATCAAAAAGAAGTTTTTAAGAAACTCTTATTTCATCTTACGGATCTATAGTTCTTACACTTTCAATTAGTATCAGAGCAGCACTTGTTCAGATTACTACATGTGAGATTCTGCGGAAAAGATGGAGAACTACGGAGATCTGCTCAACAACAATAAGGTTGTTTTAGATGATGGAAATTATGGGTTTTGGAATTCAAGGATCAAATCTATAATAGGAGGAATTGATCGTCTTGCTTGGAAGGCTGTTCTAGAAAAGTGGGAGGAACCGACAATCAAGGATGAAACCAGACAGCGAGTATCCAAACCCCGAAGAAGACTGGACTGAAGAAGAAAAGAAGAAATTTAAATACAATTCAAGAGCATTGAGTGCTATTCATTGCAGTGTAGGAAGGAAGCAATTCGATCTAGTTCAGGGATGCGAAACTGCTAAAGAAGCATGGGATATTTTACAAATCCAGTATGAAGGAACCACAAAAGTACAAAGCTCAAGAAAAGACATGTTGGCTTCACGGTTCAAAAATCTAAGGATGGAGGAACATGAATCAATATCAGACTTTAGTTTGAAGTTAAGCGCTTTAGCTCAGGAAGCAATAACTCTTGGAAAAACTTATAAGGATCAGAAGTTGGTCAAGAGATTCCTAAGGTGTCTTCCTTCAAGGTTCATGGGATACAAGACTGCACTAACTGTTTCTCATGATCTAGAAAGTCTCAGTTATGGTGAAGTGGTTGGAATGCTGCAAGCTCATGAGATGGAGCTTAATGGAATTAAGAAATCAAAAACATAGCTTTAACGGTTAGTAGAAACACATCTGATCAAGGAGAAGAAGATGCTGTGAGCTTATTGGTAAGAAATTTGATCGGCATTAAGAAGGATAGAAAAGGCCTCAAAAGAAACTGAATTTCAAAAGACACAGCAAAGATAAGAAGGCGATATGCAGTGTCTGAATTAAAGGTTGGACATTTCATTCGTGAGTGTCCAACGATTAAAGCTTCGAGATGCTAAGTGACATTTGCAGAGGTATCGGACATCACAGGAGGATGTGTGAGTAACGTTAACAACAAAAAGATAAGTCTTGATAAGTATTGGAAGATGAGTCAGATGATGATATAGTATGAAGAAGAACTATGAATCTAGTAGAATGGTGGGGATTACTGAATTTGAGAATGAGTAGATGAAAGATTCTGAATCAGAAGATAAGTTACAAGGAAGTCGAGAACATCATTCCTTAGGGAAGGAAATGACTTAATCAAAGAGAACTTCATCTTGAAGGTGATCGAAATTCGGAATAGATTTGGTGGATGCAAAGAGATTCTAAGATCTGTGGATTTAATAAACGAAAAGTTGGTTATATCTGCAAAGCAGACAAGCTCTGAGGAAGAATTATTAAAGAGAAGAGAAATCCTCAGAACTTCAGTCTGAACCGATCAACAATACGAAAATTCATGTTGCAACGAGCTACTTGATAAGATTTAGTATGGGAGAACTAGAAAACTCATAAGGTTGGTTTTGTTGATAACCAAGGAACAAGAAACTACAACCACATTGTACTGCTGAATGCATCACTCTAATTGCATCACATCCCGCATTGGAAGGTCATGAGGTGCTACTTTTGTGGAAGAATTGGACACTATAACGTTATGCTTAAATTCTGGGAGAGAGTTTTAGTTTAAAGCGAAGGAAAGTTTTCTGGAATGATTTAGAAGACAGTTTTGGATGAAGAAGAATGATATGTATCAAAAGAAGCAAGATCATCAGGATTTAAATGCATTGGCTATGATTAATGAGGACAAGAAAGACTTTGAGCCTTGGTGTTTTGACTAGTGGGGTTTCAGTCATTTTGTAAACAGAGTAACTGCAAACATTAAGAACTGAAGGCAGTCCCTTGTACTCCCAGCCCACGTAGACATTCACCAGTTGCGGAAGCTCCGTATCACGTGTTGTACCTTTACCTTGGATGTAATCATTACTTCCATCTCCAAAAGTTATGGTGCCTGCCTTCAGTTTCTTAATGTTTTGCAAGTTACTCTTGGTTCTAGTCATATGCCTTGAACACCCACTATCAAAGAACCAAGGCTAAATCTTCTGTTCCTCAGTCATAGCCATATTGCATTTATTCTGTTTGATACATATCAATTCTTCTTCATCAAAACTGTCTTCTAAATCCATTCCAGAAAAAATTTCCCTTGTCGCTTTAAACTAGAAACTCTTTCCCGAATTAAAGCAATAACGTTTATAGTGTCCAAATTTTCCACAAAAGTAGCAACCTCATGACCTCTCAGATGCGGATGTTGATGCTTCAAATTAGAGTGATGCATTCCAGCAGTAACAAATTTGGTTGTAGTTTTCTTGTCTCCTTGGTTATCAACAAAACCCAACCCTCTATGAGTTTCTCAGTTCTCCCATAGCTTAAAATCTTATCAAGTAGCTTTCGCCGAGAACAGTGAATTTTCTGTATTGTTGATCGAGTTCAGACTGAAGTTCTGAGGATTTCTTCTTCTCTTTAATTAATTCTTCCTCGAGCTTGTCTCTTTTGCAGAAAACAACTTTTCTTTTATTAAATCCACAGATTCCTTAGCAATCTTCTTTTCATCCACCAAATTATTCCGTAATGATTCGATCACAGCTTCAAGATGAAGTTTCTCTTTGATTAAGTCTTGATTTTCCTTCCCTAAGGTAATGAGTGTTTCTCGGACTTCCTTGTAACTTTATCTTCTGATTCAGAATCTGTTACCTCTACTCCATTCTCAAATTCAGTAATCCCCACCATTGCTACTAGATTCATGAGTTCTTCTTCACTACTGCTATCATCATCTGACTCATCTTCAATACTTATCATAGACTTATCTTTCTTGTTTTTAACGTTACTCACACATCCCTCCTGTGTATGTCCTGTACCTCTGCAAATTGTGCACTTTGCATCTCGAAGCTTAATCGTTGGACACTCACGAATGAAATGTCCAAACCCTTTACATTCATGACACTGCATATCAGCCTTCTTATCTTTGCTGGTCTTTTTGAACATTCCAGTCTTCTTTTGTGAGCTGCCTTGTTCTATCCTTCTTAATGCTCGATCAAATCTTCTTACCAATAAGCTCACAGCATCTTCTTCTCCTTGATCAGATGTGTTTCTACTAACCGTTAAGGCTATGTCTTTTGATTTCTTAATTCCATTAAGCTCCATCTCATGAGCTTGCAGCATTCCAACCACTTCACCATAACTGAGACTTTCTAGATCATGAGAAACAGTTAGTGCAGTCTTGTATCCCATGAACCTTGAAGGAAGACACCTTAGGAATCTCTTGACCAACTTCTGATCCGTATATTTTTCCAAGAGTTATTGCTTCCTGAGCTAAAGCGCTTAACTTCGAACTAAAGTCTGATATTGATTCATGTTCCTCCATCCTTAGATTTTCGAACCGTGAAGCCAACATGTCATTCTTGAGCTTTGTACTTTTGTGGTTCCTTCATACTGGATTTGTAAAATATCCCATACTTCTTTAGCAGTTTCGCATCCCTGAATTAGATCGAATTGCTTCCTTCCTACACTGCAATGAATAGCACTCAATGCTCTTGAATTGTACTTAAATTTCTTCTTTTCTTCTTCAGTCCAGTCTTCTTCGGGTTTGGATACTCGCTGTCCGGTTTCATCCTTGATTGTCGGTTCCTCCCACTATTCTAGAACAGCCTTCCAAGCAAGACGATTAATTCCTCCTATTATAGATTTGATCCTTGACTTCCAAAACCCATCATTTCCATCATCTAAAACAACCTTATTGTTGTTGAGCAGATCTCCGTAGTTCTCCATCTTACCCGCAGAATCTCACCTGTAGTAATCTGAACAAGTGCTGCTCTGATACCAATTGAAAGTGTAAGAACTATAGATCCGTAAGATGAAATAAGAGTTTCTTAAAAACTTCTTTTTGATTAATAGAAAATCTGTTTACAAGTTTGTTCTAAATAATTTTCTATTCTCTCAAACTCTCTCTCTCAAGCTCTCTCTAAGTTCTTAGCTCTCTTTTTCTCAAAGACTAAAACTTAGTAGCTAGATAATTTCTTTCGTTTGTGCTAAGACTTACAAACGGCCTTTGCACCCTATTTATAGAACTAGGCCTTTGTCACAAAAAGACAATCTACCATTTCTAATCCAAATAGGAATTGGACAATTTCCTTTATCTTTATGTAATAGGAAATTTCCCTCTTTCTTCATGTTTACATTCCTATTGTAAACATGAAGTTCTTTGTTCTTCTAGAAGCTTCTCACGCCTTCCACTCTTGTGTAAGTCTTCTAGTTTGTTAATTGCCGACATAAACACCCTGATGTTCTGTTCTTGTATCAGTACTCTGTTCTTCTGAAGTAGTTCACCTTTTGAGCATATGTCACATCTTCAGCAATCACCTAATCCCATCAAATCACTTCATAAACCCCAAAAACATTAGAATAAAACTATAAAAAGAGAAAGAAAAAAAATGTCAATCTGAATGAGAGTAGTGATCATAATAGTCATCATCAAACGACGAAAGAGATCGATCATCATCTTCACAATAATAAACACGATGATTATAAAAATTATTATGATCAAAAGCAAGTCGATCATCATCATCAGGTGAGACATGTATTGCTAAACTAAAACTGGACAATGGGAGTTCAGCCAATGTTGTGTTGTCACGTGGGATGGTAACTTCGTATAAAGTCCGAGTGTGGCACGGTGGCAAAGTGGAGCTTCTCCACACATGGGTCGAACAAGAGGAAGAAGATGTAGTGATACGAGGAGGTGTTTCATCTGCATTTAGTTCATCAGATTCTGATGAGATCATCAATGAATGGAGACTCCATGGTATCAGTGGAGATTCAAAGGATTGTGTTCAAATGGAGCTGAGACGAAGTAACAAGATCGTTAAAGAGATTGAAATGAAACAGATTATAAGTCTGAGAGAAGAAACACTTAGCATTGAGATTTTTGTGACAAACAAAGGGAGTTCACCAGTTGAGTTACTTGTAAGTTCAGTTGAGTACACCAGAAGCTACATATGCAGTTGGGCTTGAAGGTTCTGATTTTGTTGAAACGGCTCCGTTTCTACCTCGTTTCGGAGTGGTTCCAGGCGAGGGAGAAGAAGAAAAGTCAGGGTATTGTGGGGAAGAAGAGAGCAACTACAAACAGTTGAATGAAGAAATGAGTAGGATATACACATATGCTCCAAAGAGCTTCACTGTCATTGATAGGGTACTAATATTTATATACTAACTTTTCAACTCACATTTTATTTGTGGATTTAATGATATGGGATCATTTCCACAGGGAAGAAGAAACTCAGTAATAGTGGGAAGAGAAGGGTTTGAAGAAGTGTACATGTACAGTCCAGGTTCTAGACTTGAAAGTTACACAAAGTCTGCTTATGTATGTATTGGACATCTTCATTGTTAAGTCCAATCTCTTTGGAACCTGGTTGTTTATGGAGAGGTGTCCTACATCTTCACAATCCTGGGCGTTCTTTTAAAAAAAAATATAATAATAACTTGATTGGCTAACTAAAAGGTATCAGAACAGTTATTTTAACGTTTTAACTTCCAAGATCATCAAATTCTTCCAACTAGAAAAATCTATTATTCAACTCCACCAGCGGACAACCTCATTATGGAGTGCTCAAAACATTATTGAAATACAAGTGAAATATGTTTAAGAAAATAGTATCGTCATATAGTCACATACACAAAGGTCTGCTGTAAAACAAAAATTGATTAGAAAATAAAATTTCACAAATACTACTTAAATTTCCCTATTTATCCCCAGCTTTGAATCACTTTTAACCAAGGATAGAAAAGAAACATTGTCATCTCCCCTCATTGATCTTCACGCCGTGCATTGGCTTAAAGTCGCCGTCTCTGGGCGTCACAAACCTCGTGGAGGAGAATGAAGAAGCGCTTGTGTCTTTTGTTTGAAAGGTGCTAAAAGAGGAGCTTGAGGTGTCATCAACTGTCCAGTCGGTTAGGTAGCCTGGCTTAGAGGTTACATCACTGACCTCAACGTCTCCTGAAAGCATGGCCACCACTCTTGACATTGATGGTCTCAAGCCATAAGATGCCTGAATGCAAAGCAGAGCAATTCCTATCATGCGTTTCACTTCTTCCATGTTGAATTCAGTCAGCTCATGATCGATTAGGTCACCTTCACGGCTTTGCTCGTGCTGATTCCATGCCTATTAATTGTACATCACGTTTAATATATCAGCGTATACCATTTAAAAATGTATTAAACTAACAAGAACGTACCCAGTCCAGAAGATATTTTTTTCATCATCCAGGCTCGTATCATAGTTTTTCCTTCCACTCACTAGCTCAAGAGCTACAACACCAAAGGCATACACATCCGTTTTCTCTGATAGTTGTCCACGCATGGCATACTCTGGCGCAAGATATCCACTGCATTGGTACAACACCATGTGTTATAAACCTATAGTATATATTGTTGGGAAGAAGAAAATTAGTTGAGGCTTTGAGGATAGGTACATGGTCCCTGCCACTTTGGTACTCATGTGGGTATTACTGTCATCGTATAGCTTTGCAAGCCCAAAATCAGAAACTTTTGGGAGCAGCTTAGAGTCAAGCAAAATGTTGCTGGCCTTCACATCCCTGTGTACTATGCGATCACTCGCCTCCTCGTGGAGGTAGGCTAGACCTCTGGCTACTCCCAGGCATATCTCGAAACGGGTTGGCCAATCAAGATGTAAATTCTTTTCACCTCCTGCAACACCCAAAATCAGCTTGCATGGCTGCAGATCTAGAATCAAAGGTAAATTAAGTACTAATCTTTCTGCTCATTACCAAATAGTGCATGATCGAGACTTCCATTAGGGAGGTACTCATATACGAGCAAACGATGATCTCCTTCATAGCAGCACCCGTAAAGCTTTACTAGGTTGCGATGCAGAACTGTAGAAATTGTTATGATCTCTGCTACAAATTGTCCCTTCCCGTGTCGAGATCCATCCGACAACACTTTCACCGCGATCTCTCTTCCATCACTCAGGTTTCCCTATTGAATCAATGTGTTAAATCATATAACAAAAACACATTTGGTATGGGACCGGGCTTACCTTATAAACAGAACCAAACCCTCCCTCTCCAAGCTTGTTTGAGGGATCGAAATCTTGAGTAGCATTTTTAAGTTCAGAGTAAGTAAAAGTGTAAGGTTTTACGTCCATACTCAGCAACTCTGCAACAAAAAAAAAGTTATGAACCAATTTGAAAGATGATATTCAAGCTCAAGGGCCTTGTAACTTGCTTGTGACATGTATACCTTTATCAACTGTGTAACGCTTTTTGCCTTTTCGGATGATGAAGATAACCACGCCCGCAAAAAAGATGCTCAAAAGTCCTAGGCCAAGACCAGCACCCACAACTGTACCAGTCCTATACTTTTTCTTTGATGGTGGCCTGTTAGCTACAGTTGGTGTAAAATCTAAACAAGAATATGTAACCCTTAAGAATCAGGGGATGTAAAAAGAGAAGGAAAAAAAAAAAAAAAGGTATGTTGGCATTATAGTACATTTTGGAAACTTAATTAGTGTTTTAGTACAAACACTATTTATAATTGGCAAAATAGATGAGAGAGTGTTTGTGTGTGAGTGTGTGTGTGAGATAGAAGAGTCATGTAGGATCCATTTGTGAGATTGAAAAATTGTGATAATTATTTAAATAGTTGTTAATATAATTTTTTTTTAGAAAACTTTTCAGATACAAAAAAATCTATATATATATATATATATATATTTATAATTTGATATGTATTTTGTTTAATAATTTTAAATATCTATATATACATTTTTCAAGTACATTTAGCAAATAAATTCTGAAGTTGCCACCTATTTACAAGATTGCCATTGGCATTAATTATTAATTTGTTTTTCATTTAATTAATTAATATTAAATTTCTATTTTTGAAAACAAGATTTCCCATCCTAAATAAATTTCCAAAAAAATTGGAACCACTTCTTTTAACATTAAATATTAATTTTATAATTGATTTAATTAATATTAAGTTTCCAATTTTACAAAACAATATTTTCTCCACACACAAATTTCCTAAACAATCAGTCTAACCAAGAAACGAATTGATTTTCAATCTTGGAGGAGGATCTGTGGCCGAGATTTTTGATCTCAACGCATTGATTTCCCCCTAAAATAAATGTGTTAAAATCAAATATAAAATATATCATTCAAAAAAACTAACGGTATGATTTTAAAAGGTAACAAACATATTTACCATTCAATTTGATATCTTATTCAAAGAATAATAATAAAATATAAAAGATATTGCTTGCTCACAGATTTATTTTTATTTTGTATTACATATTTAAAAGTAATTTTTACTTTCACGGGTTTCATATGATGAGTTTTTGCGGATTAAAATTTTTTGAATATGTTGCCTGACCCGCCTAGCATGGCGGGTTTGGAATATAATATACTATAGATTCGTAATCATAGTTTTAAAATTAACTTATAAATTATTTAGTATATGAACTACAAAATATTACACATACTATAACACATTCTTAATATTCCAAAAAAAAAAATACACATAAAAATATACACTAACATACTATATAGGCATATACCTCTGTTTAATTCTAGAGAACATAACAAATTTAGAATTTTATATTCTATCTAATAACAAATTTAATGTAATTAGGTTATAAACTTTATAAAACGTAACAAGAAGAAAAAAAATTCTAAATTAATTAGACAAAAAGTTAATTAATTGAAAAATTAAAAATTAAATAAATTAAAAATTATTATTTAAAATACAATAATTTATAGCTTAGTCTCGCGGTGTACCACGGGTGAAATCCTAGTATATATATATATATATACATATTTTGTACCCCGTTCACTTAATAAAGTGTACGGATGTTTGTATACCTCGTTAAATGTACAAATATCTGCACACCTTATTAAGTGTACAGATGTCTCTACACATTATTAAGTGTATAGATGTAATGTGTGCACTTAGTAATGTGTAGAGACATCTGTACACTTAATAAGGTGTGCAGGTATCTGTACATTTAATAATGTGTACAGACATCTGTACACTTAATGTGTAGGAATACAAAATTTGTAAAAAAATATTTAACATTATTAAATAAAATCATCAAACAAAATACATATCAAATTATAAAGAAAAAAATAGAGTTATTTGGGGTTTTAGTATATTTTCCAAACATATTTGAAAAACTAGTATATTCACTATTTACAATTAGAGAAAACCACATTTTTACTGTGTTGTACTGTTTACTTGCCTTACAAACCCCAAACAAACTAACATATTTACATTTATGCCATTAATATTAGATCAAACTTTTTTTTTCTTCTTTACCATCTTCCTTCGATCTTTTCCATTTCTTCCTTTTTTTATTTTTTTAATTACAATTTAATTCTGGGACTACAAAACTTTTTGTTTTCTTATTTATTATTTCTCCCTCTTTCAATCCTATAACTAAAATATTAATAAATACAAATCTTTTTAAAAAGAATTCAAATATATAAAAAATTATTATTTTACTCTTTATTATTTGGTATGCATTTTGTTTGATATTTTTATTTCATAATATCAAATAACTTTTACAAATTTTTTATTTGTACAACTTATTAAATATACAGATGTTATAATCCGTACAACATTTTAGTGTACAGATGTCAATAGTCCGTACAGCATATTTAGTGTATAATTTATTAAGTATACAGATGCTATAATCCGTACAACATTTTAGTGTACAGATGTCATAGTCCGTACAACATATTTAATGTACGGATGATATATATTAGTACACCTAATGGGATGTACGGATTACATCTGTACACTTGCTAAACTGTACAAATAAAAATATATATGAAACGTATTTGAAATTATCAAACAAAATGCATATAAAATAATATAGAAAAAAACATAGATTATTGTCTATCAAATTTTTTTTTCTTTTTTTTAAATTACAACAACTAGTATATTAGTTATTAGAGTTTAGGGGTAATGTTTTTAAAATAAAATAAAACTAAAAAAATAATAGAGAGAGAAAGATGGAGAGAACGTATCTCACTCTCCTCTCTAATACAGAAACCCTTTTTTTGTAATTTTCTGACATCTAATAGACACACCTACTTTGCAATGGATAGTGATGACAAAAAAAAAAAAACTCAACGAACCCAAAATTTTATATATAATATAAAAAAATATATACCATATATATAGATATATATATATATATATATATATATTTCTCTCTCACACACACCATCTCATCTTTATTTCTTCTCACAATTTTATCTCACAAACATTCTATCTCAGAAGTGAGACTCTAACTATTTCTCCAATTATAAATAGTACATGTACTACATTTCTAATTAAGTTTGGGTAATGTACCAAAATGCCAAAAAAAAAATTCGCCAGTTGTACTTGTTGTGGTACCTGGTTTCGCACTGACAGCCGATATTAATGGCCCATACGTACCCATAGTAGGAACACCAATTGATCCTTTGCCAGCCCATAAAAGATGAATTTCAAGGTAATTTTCTGATACATTTGCTTTATAATCTTTCTGAACACCTCCGACAGTAGCGTCACCACCAACTATTCGGCGTATATCAAAATCCTTTTCAACAAGTCTTCCCTGGAAACATATATGGAGCTAGGTTTCAGCAAGAAGATTATTTAATTACACCAACCAGTTAACATGTAATGGGATAGGGCAGACCTGGATATAAATATCAAAAAGTCGTCTTGCTAAACCTTTCCATGTGTTAGAACCAATAATCTGTATTTCAGCAAACTGAAGTGTTACGGTATAGACTCCATTTTCAAGCCCCAACCCATAATACCTTAGGGAAGATGAAGATTTTCTTGCGGACCGAAAAAGGTCTGAGTCCAAAGCGTTAACAACCCATATATTACTAATACTCTGGGCAAAAAGTCCTACACTACTGGCTCCCCATCTCTGAACATCACTCACGACAAATGAAGCTGCTCCAAGATCCTCGTCCTCCCTCTCAAATACTTCTCCGCTAACAGACGGTAGTTGTGGGCCTCCGCAGTTGATGAAAAAGTCAGAATCTGGACCACCACTCATTAATACATCAAACCTTAAAGCAAATATTTTTTTCCAACAGAATACACGGTTAAGCACAACGTTTATGATGATATACATCTCTCTCTCTGTTATACTTACAGATTCCTTTGCCTCGGTTGCAGGGGAAGTTCTTCTGCAAGCACTTTAGCCCTGGTAAAACCCTTTTTAACGAAGTATAAACAGATTTAGAGAGAAGAAAAACAAAATATATATGAAACAGGAATTTCAGGGCATATCACCTCTTTTCTAGACCTTCCAAGGTGAAGTTGTTAACAACAAGGTTGCTGCACAAATAACATACAGTTTAATTAGATATAATTCTTATAAATGTTTCCTACAAAAGAAAAAAAGAAGCGCTGAGATTGAAAAACACCGTTAGTATATATTTAGTAGAGAGTGTTTTGTGTACTTACAGTTTCAAGTTTGGTAAGCTGACCCATGAAGGAAGACTACCAGACAAATCATTGTAGGATACATCTCTGAAAGAATAACGTACAGAAGAATTATGATTAGGATCTACAGAATATGTTATATAATCAAAATCAGTTTCCAGATTATATATGATCAGGGCTTTGTGGCTTTCAAAGGTGATTAATTAGAAAGGACTATATATGTAACTCACATATTGATCAAACTCCGGCTCTTTTCAGTGGGCAAAGAACCATTTATCGTGTTGTTTCCAAGAAACCTAATATGAAGACAACGTACAAAAGTATTTCATTCCACAGTTATATATACCATCACTGGTAGCTAGGGAATACATACCAACCAACATGAAGACCCAAACAAAAAAAAATAGAAAACTTACAAGTGAGTAAGTCCACTTAAGTTGAAAAGTGAAGCCGGAATTGGTCCATGTAGTTTGTTGAAGCTCAAATCACTGGAAAACAGACACGAATTACACATCAAGTTCAATGAACGGAAAACAGCGAGAAATAATTATATGATATTGTCAGCAATGTTAAGATCACTTTGGGTGGCTTTCACAAATCATCTCACTAGCTCGTACGTATGTTGTAGTAACTTACACTTGTCTCAGTTTTGAGTATTCCCCGATATTAGAGGGGATTGTCCCAGTGAGATTGCTGTTCCTAAATGTTCTGCGACTCATATCATCAAATGTTAAATACAAGGAGGAGAGGGAAACAGTTCACAGTTCACATATTGGAGTAGAATTGTAGCCTTACAATGTATTTAGAGATTTCATGTCTTTGATGAATTCGAGAGAAGAGCTTCCATCGGAGATATCACCAACACTCCTACATTTTAGGGTAGGATTATACGTGGAGGAGAAGATAGTAAATAAGAATTGATTTTGGCACCAATGCAACTAACACATACAGGTCTGTCAAAGAAGTTAAGTTGGAAAATGACGACGGTAGCGGACCACTCAAACGAGTTCCGTGAAGTTTCCTGCATGCAGTAAAACATTCCATGCATGAAGAATTTTCCACTATATGACTAAAAAATTAAGGAAAAAAAAATGAAATCATTCTTACAAGATAGTAAGTCTGGTCCATTTTCCTATAAATTCCGGGATCGGACCAGTAACGTCCACATCGTTTAACCAACTGGTACAACCATTATTAAGGAAAAAATCACCCCAAGAAAATAATAATGTAAAGTCACAAATATGTAACAAAAATTAATGTAGAAATCCAACTATGAACCTTAACAATATGCGAATTCAATAAACATGAAAGTCTTACGCGTCTTGCAGCTCTACAAGATTAGCAAATGATGAAGGTATTTCTCCACTAAGTCCAGAATTTCCTAGGTATCTGCAAATAAAAAATGTAAGGATAACAAAACTAGATGATTATGATGAAATATTATTAATCAAAAACACTGCAGAGATTAGTGAATTACACAAAAGTACTATATATATATATATATATCTCACATTTTCAGTAGTCTTGTACAGTTCCCAATCTCAGCTGGTATAGGACCGGAAAAGTTATTTAGCCCAATACCTCTGCATGCAAAAAAAGATATGTTTAATATTAAGGAAGCATCAAAATCTGACATTTACTATGTTTTTTAAAGAAGAATGGAGAATAAGAAGAAGAAGAAGAAGAAGCTTACAGCGATTTTAAACTTGTAAGCAAACCAATTTCCTTGGGGAAGGGGCCAGACAAGGCATTGATCCCAATAGTTCTACAGTAGTTGAGAAACCGTTGTAGTGTGACAGAATTAAAAAGAAAAGGAAGAAGAATTAAGGTTTCATTCAATCAACATGAGCCTTATAATATTACATCCATTCCAGTTGAGTCAAGTTTCCAATTGCAGGAGAAAGGGAGCCTGTTAGATAATTTTGAGCCAGGTTCCTGAAAGAAAGATGCATGTCGTCATCTTTTGAGTTTTTTTTTTCTTTCTTTTTCTTTTAAATGATGATAAAAAAGAAAAGAAAGGGAAATGGTAAAAGTCTATACAGATCAGTGAGGTATGTCAAAGTCCAGAGCAGTGGAGGTATAGGTCCTGATACATCTTTCTCAAAAACCTTGCTGTGAAAGTGAAACAACATTGATCGAAGGGGTGATGAATGCACAAAGATTTAAGGAAAAACAAAAAGAAGAAGAGAAATATACGTACAGGGCAGTGATGCGGCAGATTGTGGACTTGTTGTCGTTGGGTTTATTTTGCTGAATAGCATCGCGATTTTATTAAGGTTGTAGTTTTTGTCTCCATGGTGATTTCTCCTTGATGGGGCGCCGGAGCAAAGTTCGCCGGATGTTCCATTCCCTCGGAGCCTTAAAATCCAAGCCGCGAAGATGGAGTTCAAAGCTCGCGATGTTTGCATGCCTTATCCCACAGCAACCGTCAGTTTGTTTAAACCAAACAGCAACTTTTGTAATTTAATATTTCAGTAAAGTACCTTCGTCGGGATGATTAGTGGCTACGGTTAGGTTTTGAGCTCGAACCATGTGAACCGAACCGGAGATACACAAGAGGAACCAGACGGTGAGGAGCAGACACGTCGGCATCGTCGCTCGGCAGCAGTTTAATTTTACTCTTTTTAGTATATTTTCTTTTAAAATCACGGGTGTATGAAACAAAGCTGGTGTATATCGCTCCCTCTATGTGTATGTTGTCTTCATTTTAATTTTTAATAATTGTCTTAAATTATCTTTCTTGACTTACATTCATTGACTCATATAATACCAACCAAACATGATAAGTGAACCACCGTCTCATTTATTTATGTTTGACGGCAAGTAAGCAAAATATCTTACTATAGTGTCCGATTACAATCGACTTCAAGTCCGAAATTCAGTCGTGTATGTCTTTTTTTGTATATATGCAATGTTTTCGCGGAAGTAAAGACTGAACTTAACTTAAAACTTTGGACAACTTGGTTGTTCTCCTAAAGTTTATTAGGCCTTGAACGGAAAAATCATATATCAAAGAGAAGTGATCAAGTGGTTCAAACAGATCAGCAGAATAAAATATTGATCAAATATTAGCTCACTACAAAAAAACGTATTTGCGATGGACGAATATACGGATCCCTCGCAAGTCGACAAAAGCGAAGAATTTCGAGAAGTCGTTCCTCGCAAATCGCTTCTCGCAAAATCGGTCACATTGCAATTTCCTTAGCAAACTTTTGTGAGGAAGTTGTCCCTCGCAAATCCCACCATTTGCGAGGAAATTGTTTTTCTAGCAATATCCTAGCAATTTTGTATCTAGTAAATCTTCTCGCAAATTTGCGATGCTTTGCAATTAATATTTCGTGCAAATTATCATAAAGATATAAAAAAAAATAGAATTTTCATTTTGATAAGCTTAATTAAATTAAAATGTTAATTAAAATTAAACATGTAATTATTAACCCTTAAACTTATGTACATTAAGCTGTACATTAGAAGTATTAAGTTAAAAATAAGTTAATCAAACCTAATTAACCGATTTGTTCCAGACCAAACACTCATGGAGAGCTAAGAGCTTCATCACTGTCCGGTGGTTCGCTCTCTGCATTGCGGTCTGGCCGGTGAATCTTTCGGTAACTCTAGCTAGCAAACCTGGCTTTCATGCAAGAAATCAAAGTATGACATCAAACTATGATCTTCCTCTGGAATTTTTTTCATCTTTAAGATCATTTTTGCATCCTCATTGCATTTTCTTGCATCTTCTCTGCAATTGGCTGTAGTTGTAGTTGCCTGAGTTGAAGAATAACTTGGCAGCAGAAGCTTCGAGCAAGAACAAGGTGGATCTTCAGAGGAGGAGGCGGTTGAACAATTCTGAGCTGAAAGACTGCTCTGCTTGCTTGTTACCAAGCCCATATATTCGGTTCTTTTTCTTCGGAGCAACCTCCACAATAACATTACAACCATAAGTGTTACACAAACATAAAATATACACACTAATAGTTTACACAACACAAACATGAACATAAAACATACATTTTACCATCGGTATAATTTGGTCTTCACAGTTAGTGATAACCCACCAAGCACTATCTCCAGTTATCCGCTGATAATAGCTCAATCAGCTTCACGATATCCTTTGATGGTCTATTGAGACCCCTTCTGACAGTCCATCAACAAATGTAACATCAGGTTTCCTATGAGTGTCTTCTAGGACTCGCAGGAAATCAGGTAGTGACTCACCAGTTGCTCTCAGACTAAAACAGAGAAATGAAACCTGATATTACGGATATGTAATTATGATATGATAATGATACTTGATGTTAAACAGAGATACTTACAAGTTTCGTGCTCGAGCTTTAAAAGAGTCTGACCAGAGTCTTTTATGTATTCCGGTCCATCAGGATCCCTATCGAGCATCTAGGCTATTGATACCTTTCTTCTGATTTTGTCACACCAAAAAGTACCAAGTCATTCCATACGTAGGATCAAGCCCCGGGCATTGCCATCAATTCTTTCTTCTCACTTACCCCTTCCCCCGAGAACGTTTTTTCAAGATCAATCATCCGGGTCTTAACTCTTTTCAAATCTCACTCTAACTCTTCATTGATAGCACATCCAGTTATATGTTGTCTTGTAAGATGCATAAGATGATCATAATCAGTAATAGAATCAAGTGATATAACACACAATCTGTATTTAACACAATAACTAAATCTGTAACTTACGTAAAAGTCAACTACCCGGTTTCAACGAACCTGGTGTTTGGGTTCTACTGGCATGAATGATTGAAATCTCTTTCAAAAATTGGCCAGGACAGTAGCAGCAACCGAAAAACGCCTGGTCAAACCTACAAAAAACATAATAAAGGAATGAGGTCATTGCATTACAAGAAATAATGATAAACTATAGGTTAGATACATAACATTCTCACCAAAGAGTTATCCGGAAGTCCTTATGGATCAAGTTTTGGTAAGCCAGCAACGCCCGGATTCCAAACCTTCCAAGGTGAAGTTGTTACCAACAAGTTGCTGCACAAAAAAAAGAAGCGCTGAGATTGAAAAACACGTTGATGTAATTAGAGTAGAGATATTGTAGTCCATATAGTGTTTCTTTACTTACAGATTCAAGTTTGGTAAGCTGACCCATGAAGGAAGACTACCAGACAAATCATTGTAGAAACATCTCTGAAAATAATAATAAACAAAAAAATGATTAGGATCTAGTTCTCTACAGAATATGTTAATATAATCAAATAATATATATTCCAAAACAGTCTCTGATTATGTTTGTACAAAATTGAGTCTATTTCAGTGCTTTGTAACTCACATATTGCTCAAACTCTGGCTCTTTGAGTGGCCAAAGAACCATTGAACGTGTTGTTTCCCAAAACCTAATATGAAGCAAAAAGTTCTTTCCGAGTTACACTGGTAGATTCATACCAACATAAACCCAAAAATAAGTAGAAAACTTACAAGTGAGTAAGTGATTTAAGTTAAAAAGTGAAGCCGGAATTGGTCCATGTAGTTTGTTGAAGCTTAAATCACTGAGTTACAAATAAAGTTCAATGGATGAAAAAAAATGAGACGTGAGTATTATCGATCAAGAGATCACTCCTTTATTCTCGAGGTGACTTCACACAATCATCACTGTATCTCATCGTTTAAAATAAAGTCCCGACGTATGTTGTACTTACACTTGTTGCAGACTTGAGTATTTCCTCGATATCAGATGGTATGGTCCCAGTGAGATTGCTGTTCCTAAAATACTCTGCGACTACATATATATCCATGCCACATGAATTGGAGTTGATATCGTGCTAACAAATAAATATATTGGCCGTACAATTATAATATATTTTCGCCTCTTACTATATTTAGAAATTTCATGTCTTTGATGATTTCAAGAGAAGAGCTCCATTGGATATATCACCAAGACTCCTAATGTTTAGGATATGATATTAATTATGGAGGAGAGAGGGAAAGATAAAGATAATAAACAAAAAAGAAATGATCACAATGCAACAACACATAATATTTAAATATAGACACACCTATTACACAAAATTATATCGAAAAGATATATAAAATATAGTGAAAGATAAAACTTCAATGAACATACAATCGTTTTGAAATTAAAAAAAAATTATGAAAAGGATGCTACGAAAGATGTAGACAATGTGTGTCTGCCTTGATTTCATTTTCACCCAGTAACCCATATAAACTGTTTTAAATGAAAGACATCTTTATACAATATAAGAATGTCAAATTAAAAATCTCATTATATAATCCATTAATTCCATAAAAAAAGTCTAGTTATTTTCAATGAATTTTTATAATTTGAAATTAACTAAACTTGTAAATTAGATTCGTACAAAAGTCTTTGTTAAATCAATGAATTTGAAGGATATTTGGTACTTTTACAATAATGAATGTAGAGATATAATTAGAAATGCGTAAATACGTTGATATTGAAATTTGTATATTATTTTGGTGTCATGGCAAAAAAAAAAACTGTCAAAAAGCCAAATAATATCTAGATTTCAAAAGATTATGAATATTGAATAACACAACTTACAATGAACAGTTACACTTTACAAAAAAACCCGTTATACTGACAATCGCAACCTTTTGAAAACACACAGTTAATTTTTCTACAAATTTTTTAAAAATATCAAATGTACGGTTGAATAAAAACCACAACTTTTGGTGCATTTATTCGGATTGATATTTAATTAGCATTAATATTTTATATTTAAAATTAACTAAGTGTAGATAGATTCATCATTCCAAAAATCTTTTGTTAACTAAGAATTGGAAGAGTTTCTTTACTTTTAAAGAAAGATGCTAGAGAAAATTAGAAAGCTGTAAAAATGTTGATATTAAAATTTTTATATTATTTATATCTTGGCAAAAAATGAAAACATTTTCAAATATATAGATTCAAAAATACCATTTCGGAAATAAACACAACTCTACATGAACAGTTTGCACCTTGTACAAAAAAACCATTACAATGGCAACATTCAAACTTTTTGTTTAAACTTACAATTTAATATTTTTTAACATATGTTTTTAACCAATATCTAAAAATGTACGATTGAAAAATACACACTTTAGTGGCATTTATTCGGATGGATTTTAAATATATTGAAAAGTCACATCCAGGAACTCACTATGTAATCTATCAACTTTGGAAAAACACTCTATATTTTCTATAACCTTAATATTTAAAATTCATAAAAGATGTAATTAGATTCATACATTCAAAACTTTTTGTTAAATCAAAATTAGAAGAATTTCTTGACTTTAAACAGAATGAATGCTAGAAAATAATTTAAAAAAAATGTGTAAACCATTGAGATTGAAATTTTGTTGATTTTGTGTCATGGCAAAAAAAAGTGAAACAGTTCAAACAGATTAAATATGATATATTTATTTCAAAAGAATACGAATGTTTTCAATCAACACAACTTCACAGTGATCTATTGTAACTTTCATAAATAACTGTTTTAAGGATTCATACACGACTTTTCAGAAAATTCCAAAAAGTACATTGAAAAAACATAATTGTTGGGTCGCATTTACTTGATTAATTATGTATTTATATATGTAATCCATCTAACCTTGGAAAAAACACTCTACTGTATTTCATTTAACTTTTATATTTATTTTTTTTTAAAAATTACCTAAATGATGTAAATTAGATTCATCAGTTCAAAAAAACTTTTGTTAAATAAAATTAGGGAATTTCTTTACTGAAGAATGGTGCTAGAAAATAATTTAGAAAATTGTGTAAACCATCGATATTGAAAATTTGTTGATTTTGTGTCATGGCGAAAAAATGAAAACAGTTCAAACAGATAATAATATACTCAGATGTTCAAAAGATACGTAATGTCC